>BGPR01000492.1:34420-303949 GCA_013235015.1 Araneus ventricosus
AAGTTTTAATGAATGAAGGAAAGATAAGTTTTAATAAATGAAGGAAAGATAAGTTTTAAAGATAATTACTGGTGCTGCTGCGAATGTACACATCTCCACATGACCAGCCAACTCTGACGTGATTAATGTCTCATAAAACAACGGAAAAGTGAAAACGAACACCACATCTCATCTGAAGCATTTTCATTTTTTTCGCGATAATGTTTTGTTTAGGAAAACTGAATGCATTTGATCTCCTTTTTATATATGTAACAGAAATATTCCTAACCATGTCATTCTAAGCAAATCAAAACATGGTGAAGAATTAACCATTTTTTCAGTACTTTATTCAATGCTTTTTTAAATTCTTCATGTAAAGGAAGAATAAAATAAGACGCTTTCCAATTACGCAAAGTTTTGAGCATTCAAGCACAGTGAAATGCCTGTTTTTTTCCCTCACGATTACATCATATCTAGGCATATAAGTGAGTCTTATATTTGAGCGTTTCACACCAAATGTATTTATTTATTTTTTCAGTTTGCAAGTACAGTAAAATTTCGATGAACCGTCACTCTTTGAACCGTTAGTTTCTGTTATCCGTCATCGTCTAAGAAATTATCAACAAACAAACAGATATTTTTAAAACTGTCCAGGGATTATCCGTCACAGCCTAGTCCGGACAGTGAATGTTAATTAAGTTTTACTTTAATATTAATATTCCTTTTTGCATCTTTGTTTCAGTTTGGTTGGTTTCACGTATTTACATGATATTATGGAATTCTGAAAATTTTATATTCATCTGAAATTTTTTAAATGTATTATTTTTGTTTGCATAACTGTCTAAAAATTTGTGCTATTAGAACATTTAAATAATATCTACAGGATGGGCCATAAATCGTGATGTCGTTTTATCAGTCACTAACAAATTTATAATTTCACGTTTTGTTTGCAAGATTTAGTCTTTACAAGATGAATATCAGTCTTGATACCATTTCAGCATTCATTAACAAATTTATAATTCCGTGTACTGCTTGCAAGATTTAATCTTTTGAAATTCGTGATGGGAAAATTCAACTCAAATTTACAAAAAGTATTCATTGTTTAAATGGCAGCACAACTTTACGCTCATCTAGCATTTTATTAAGATTAACTTATACTGCCTTCAGCCGACAATAGATGGCACTAATGTACTCATCACTTTTTTTGTTGCCGATTCTTGGAAATGAAAGTTTTATCGAAACAAATTATTCTTTTCTCACAGTTATTTCCTCCGAAGTTTCATTCACTCTTCACAGACGAGAAATTCAAGTGAATTATTTAAATTTGAAGCGAATGAGAACCATTTTTTAAGCACATGAACAGATTATCAAGAAAAATCGCAAAATAGAGGAATCGGTAAATGCTAATATAATTACAATTAATTTGATCCTATGGAACCAGTAATTAGTTTAAAAATCAAAGATTTGTGAAAACGAAAGCTTACTATACTTTATCTGCCAAACTATCTTTTTCTCGTTTATAGGAAATAGAGAATGTTGAAAACAACATCAAATTAAAATAATTTAGGAAGCTTTTTATGTTTTAACTATATTTTTCATAATCAAAACTGAAATTTACAAAATATGGAATTAAATATAGTAAAGCACCGTTTATACGTTTCTCATTTATACATCGTTTCATCACAGTCCCGATTCATTCATATTCATTGTATTGATAAAGTGCTTCGTTTATATGACGCAAAGCTTCTGTTATACGTCGTTTCCCCCGTTCTAAAACGTGAAAAATTTCTCCTTTCGAGTATGTGAAATGCGATAAAGATATCATGACTTCGACATTATTCTCAATTAATGAATTAATAGAAGAAAATTGTCTGGTCCTAATTTAAACGATGATGAAGAAGTTATTCCACCTTTCATTAAAGACGCAATGGACTCCATTGAAAAACTTCGAAAATATTTCTTTTGTCGAAAGAATAGTGAAAAAACATTCAATGAACTTAATTCGATTCATAATGATGTAAATACTCACAAACAATCAGCACGTCAGACGACGGTTAAAGATTTTTAAAAATTAAGCGCCTATCTGTATGCGCATAACTCGTATAAGATATGTATAATTAGTACTCAAGACCTGCAGAAAAGGTGCGATTTTTCTCACTTTTATGATAAATGTTTAATTTTAAAATTTAATTATTGATTTCAATATTATGTAGTATTATTGATATTTTAAGATAGTACTAGTACTATCTTAAAATATTTTAAAATTAATACTTTTATATGAATTTGCATTAGTAGCATTAAATTTGTAACAATCAAAGTTAAGTAAAATTTCGAATATACGTCTTTTTCATTTATACGTCGTTTTACGTCTGTTCCTTGAAAGACGTATAAACGATGCTTTACCGTAATTCAAAATGTAGTATACATATTATTCGTAGTGCTTTACTGTGCTTGATTTACAATTGTACCCTACACGTTTCCAATCAATGAATATAAATTGCTTCGTGTGTTGTAAGCAAAAGTTTCTTCTACGGCTATTTCATTTAGAAATTCCACTTTTAACATATTAAGTGCCATAATATAAAAACTATAATCATTTTGTGTTCATTTGAATCAGTGGCGAATCCGGGGGGTGGTGGTGCTATGGAGCTTCAGCCCCTCCCATAGCTGAACCAGAATTCTTCATTTTATTTAAAATCACTGCAACTGTTTGTTCTTAATCTCCCCTTTTTTTAATAATAATAATAATAATAAACCGTGACAACATTGCTTTTTGGCCCGACAGGTTCGAAAATTTTTCCTCTTTTGTAGACATTCCTCTCGTACATGTAGTGATAACCCGGTCAAAAATATTTTTTTGGCTAGTTGTTTCATTATGTTTTTCCTTAAATTATCCAAAGTATTGTAGCGTTCTTTATGATTCTTATTTCAGGTGAGTAAAGTCTAAGGTTAAAGACTTTGGCTTGTATAAGCCATGAGGTTTGACATTGGTCACGACGATATAAGATTTTTATGACCTTAGCCCCCTCCAGACCCAAATCCTGAATTCGCCACTGATTTCAATACAAATGGTGCTTAATGTATTAACATGTAAATAATCCCCCCCACACACAAATAGTTAATCATCTTTAAATCATACTTGTATCTGCAGAACATATGTTTTTATATTTTCATTTTATTATTATTTTTTCCCCCATGAAAGCTTATGAGTGAACTTTTCCGCTTTTTTGGGTCGCGTGTATGTATATCTATTACGTTTCATTTAATTCTCATTGCGCTATTGCAGCTACAGTCATTTTATGTACTGAAAAAGAAAATGTAATATGACTTATGTAGCTGCTAAATTTTAGCTCAGAGGTAAATATTCAATTTGAAATAACTTTTCAACTTCACAAAAGCATAAGAAATGCATTGAACGAAGCAATGTTACATCGAATTAAATAATATACCTTGATTAGATTTTCCAATACACCAATGACCTAGTGGGTTATTGCTTGGCCTGGAATTTCTGAGGACTAAGAATCGACGGAAGAAGGTTATGGGTTCTAACATCTGGCTGTGTTTTTAACAAGAATTATTCAAAAACTGGTAGACAAATGTGGGCTTAAACAACAAATTCCTGGCTGCTTAAGGTTTTCTTGGTTTTACTTACAAACGAAACACAAATGTGGGCCAGTTTCTTCTGCAGGTCCTCTAGGAAGGGAACTTACCCCCATATATTGGAGCTAAGTCAGACCAATAGAAGTGGTCATATTTCCTCTTTAACACGAGTCCTTGACTCGTAGATTTGAATAGATATGCTAGACCAAGTGTGATTAAAACTTCCATAATTTCTCAAATATTAATTAAATGCGAAGTATTTGAATTGAAAAATTAAAGTTAATTTGAAGTTAAATTTGAATTAAAAGTCCATACCTTTTAACACGGAAAAAAGTGTTTCGTTTAACTTTCCAAACAGAAATGAAGTCTGAATTTAACTGGAATGATTTCCTTGCAGGGTTCTCTCCTCAGTCCAAGGAGGCCTTAGCTTCAATGACATTCTACCGGAAGATCCTAAAATGTATGATAAAATGAAACCACCCAAAAAGGATGGTAAGAACTTTATAATTCTAATTTCTTTCTATTATAGTTAACATAATTTTTGAATTTTGATGTATTCAAGAATGTTGAAGGATTTTCAGATTAGAAATCAATGAGAATCGATAAATATAGAAAATGTAAACAAAAGTGGGGGGTCGAGAATACTCCAGCCTCCATTTTACTTTGCGTGAACTTTAGCAAAGGTTGTCTTCGAAATATTCACATTTTGTAATACCAACTTTTCATGTGATATTGCAAAACAAACGATTGTACTTAAAGATATTTACTATCTATATATTCAGAAAAACAGAAAAGGAGGCCACAGAGGGAATATTATTTGACTATTAAGTTATTCCCTTGACAGAAAATTTATCCATTTTAGAACTCCGATGGCGAGTAGCACTTTGAAAAAGTTCGCCATTCGAGTTCCCTTTCATTTTTTCCCATTTTATTTGTTTAATCGTAATGTGTTATAATTTTTATTGAAGCATGATTCTTATTGTTTGATTGTATCTTAATTGGTTAGTTGATTATAGACAATATTGTTAATGCAATAACTGGATGCTGATGCGTTGCGCTGAAAAGGTTTATTGTTATTGATATTGTTTACTTCTTCCGGTTCTTCTGTAATTTTTTTATTGTATTAGTAAAATCTTTCAGAAATCTATATATTCCCCCTTATAATATTTCATGTTTAAATAAATGTTAAAATTCAACAGAATCAAAAGTTATTATTCATTTAAATGCTAGAAAATTACTTGGTGACTAAGAGATGAAGAATATCGAGGGGTCTGCGACGTTTACAGAAAAAGAGAGATTTTAAATTTTATTTTTGTTCTTGTTTTAAATAATTATCGGCATAACTAACGGCTGATATTACTTGATGCGCTTAAGTTCACATGCACAATTTAATTTCCAACTAAAATTTTTCGCTTAACCTGAATTGTTAAATTTAGGCAGTTTGAAAAGATTATGTTAAAGCATCTCTTTATGTTATTGCTGGTATGGTATCATAACTAAAACAATAGAGGTATACATTTTTTTCCATATCAGACTATAATTTCGCGCATAATTTTCCACCACCGAATGCAGAATAATTCATTTAAATAATAACACTGTTGTTGAATAACAAAACTATTGGAGTTCCCTTTCCAGCAATTCAAGTATTAAATAGTCTCCTAACTTGTAAATGAGTTGCAATTTCAGGAGAATAATTTTAAGTTTTGCAGACTGGCTCAGGTGTCGTTCTCGTCATCTGCACAAGGTTCAAAACGACGAGATCCGTCCCAAAAAAGATCTCGTGTTGTTTTAAAAACGGATATAACTAAACTGTCTGAAAAAAAATGCGGCATTTCTTTTTGTTTCTCATAACTTTCTTACAGCATGTTCACTGTAAACTCTCGAACTAAAAGTAAGGTGTAATTACGTTAATATTTCTTTCGTTGACATGCCAGTGCATGCATATTTGTTGAAATCAGGTAAGAATAATTTTTTGGTCCGCCTACTTGTTACTTTTATCTTCTTTCGTTTAACTTAAATTTTACTAAATTGCACGAAAGAGATGTATGAATGGAAGAATATCAGTGAGATATCTAATCTTGGACATCTGCTTTTTATTTTATTCATTAATGCCCTTACTAGTGTTTTTAAGTACTCTGAGTGTCTTTTATTTGCTGACAACTTGAAATTGTTTAGTTCAATGAGTTCTAATCTAGATGCTTTTTTTTAGATGCTCCTTTTGCAGAGTGATCTTGATTGTCTTTTTAAGTGGTGCACAGATAACAAGTTATACCTGATCATTGAAAAATGTAGTATTCTTAGTTATACTAGAAAAGTTCAGCCTTTGAATCATGTTTATAAAATTAATGATCTTGTTTTATCACGCTCAGATTCAGTCACGGATCTAGGTATCATCTTTGACACTAAACTGGATTTTTCCCAACACATTGATTCCATGGTCTCTAAGGCATATCGTAGACTTCTTAAAAGCAAAACTAGGGAATTTTCGAGTGAAATTGCCCTGAAGGTTTTATACTATGTTCATGTACGATCCAGTCTGGAATATTGTAGTATTATGTGGGATACCAATTACCGTAATAAAATTGAAATTATTGAGCGAATTCAAACCAACTTCTTGCCATATTTAGTTTACAAGAAAAATTTAATTTACTTACAAGATATATCTTCTTCATGTCTACGTGATATATTTAATATGCCTAGTTTGAGTTCCAGACGAGATGTTTCTTGTATTCTTTTCTTTTACAAGATTATTAATAGTTCGATCGATTGTAGTGATATACTGAGCTCTATAAATTTCGCTGTGCCTGCCAGATCTTTAAGGAACCAAATTTTTTTTCCAAATGTGTATTCAAAAATTAATTACATTAACAGGTTCTCGTTATATAAATTTTATAAGACTTTTAACGGGATCTCTGCTGAACTGGACATTTATCATGCGTCTCCTACTGTTTTTAAATCGAATTGTTTTCACCTTTTAACTATATGACCTGATTTCTTTTTCTTTTTCTACTTTGACTATACATATTAAGATTTTTATGCGTTTTCTTATTTTTATGTTGATCTAGTGCTTGTGTGTGTTTGTCTTTTTCACCCTTGCTTTTTTAATGATTTTTGATTTAATGTTCTAAACTTTAAGTACATTGTGTGATTTTTTTATAATTTTAATGTGATGGTACGCAATATGAACTTTTGGAACCTCAGTGTGTTTTTAGTTCTTTTGTAATTGAGTGTTTTCGTTTTAAAATATTTATGTGTTTGCATTTTTATAATTAATGTGGTTTTGAGCTTTGAACTTTTGTATTCTCTGCAGTTACTTTTTTTCTTAGTGTTTTGATTCACTTTGTGGCTTGTGTTCTTTGTATGTTTTTGATCATGCATCTCTGTAGTGTGCTTTCTTTGAATAAATAAATATCTTATGTGAACTAATATAACAATCTTTTGCGGATCAAAATCCCTATTCAGTAAATTAAAATTTAGATACATATCAAAATTCTAATTAGGCCAAACGATAAATAACTGTAAGTATCGGAGATGGAAGATCCCTGAGTACATGTGCTCCGAGCAAAACATGCATCCCTGGTCCGTATATTTGCTGAAAACTCTTGCTGGATGTGACTAATTAATGTCAAATTTTATGCTAAAAGTGATTGTTTCAAAATAAACATTACAAGAATTTCTAACAAAGCTTCTTAAACTTTTTCAATTTGCGACCCTTTTTCGCCCAGAAAAATATATATCCGTTGTAAGTTAGCAATTCGAGGAGTCTCTACTGTAAGAGGGGTATACTCTGTCTGGTTATTTATATAAAATGGAACGCATTAAATTCGAATTAGTCTGTAATTAGAATTTTTTCATTGGTCCCATGAATCTCCTATTAACATAATGTTAAAATATCATCTATAATTTGAATTTATTTTGGCTAATTCAAAGTTGTAAAATTTTTTTTTATTTTTGAGTTGTTTTCGTTAATTCAATAAGTCTGTGCTTTGTGTTCTCAGTGATCGCAACTGAATAATTTTTAAGGCTCTTACTTAACGAAAGGACTTCCCTGCTAAATAATGTATTCAATCAAAAAAGCAATAAAAAAATTCCAATTTTTTTATAAACTTTGAACACATTAGAAATGAATCGTACTATTTATTTTGAAGTTGTATTGTATAATTGCTTATATTCAAAGTGCTGTGTATTGTTTGTTTATTAGAACTACATATTTATTTATTAAAATTAATATTTTAAAAATAATTTAAAATTATAATTATTATCTTATTAATCAAAAGTACTTGCAGTTTGTTTATTAAGTATGTATCATTTATTTAAACAGTTCAGTATTAAAAATAAATCTTTAGTGCCATTTTTAATTTAAAAACTGTCGTTTTCTCTTGTTATATTTATTTTTAGACCCAATTACTCTGAATTCGATGTTTTGGAAAAATCGAATTTTTATTATGATCCCTTCAGTTACGAATTAATCAAGTTCCAATGTATATGCAAAAAGTTTTAGATTTATTTTATTTATTTTTTAAACTCTCTTGGTGAAAACAATCACATAGCATTAGGATATACAAAATATTTTTTTAGTTGAGAATTATTGCTGATCGAGTTTCATAAATTTCAACTAAACATTTGAGAAAGTGTTTCAAAACAACCAGTTTAAATTCGATCTGTCCATAAGTATCTCTGGAAATAATAAGCATCTGCATTATC
Organism: Araneus ventricosus; assembly: GCA_013235015.1. Taxonomy (NCBI): domain Eukaryota; kingdom Metazoa; phylum Arthropoda; class Arachnida; order Araneae; family Araneidae; genus Araneus; species Araneus ventricosus. The sequence goes on from BGPR01000492.1 coordinate 42,704, forward strand.
TTAACCAGTTTTCAAACAAAAAGCAGCAGTAACAATAAAAAAAAATGATTAAAAAATATTTTCTGTGTTCTAACAAAAATATAAACTTTTTGAGTTCTAGGTTTCCTACTCCTTCTGGTAGCGAAAGAATGAATCCTGTACTGAATAATATCCTGTAGAAATAAATTGAAAAGATTATATAGTTAAAACCTCGGTTCACTTAACTCGTTCCTCTGGCCCATGTCGTGTTTCATATATCACGCATGATCAATTATGATTCATTGTAGATCATACAGTTCATCGACTCCATGATCTTCGTATGCAAAATAGAGACCATATTGAGTAGTATCCGTTGCATTGATAATATTGTTGCACAGAGTGTAATTTGCTTTTTATCAAACGCCTTATGCTTTTTCCAGTGCTAGAAGCATTATAGTTTGAATTGTCTCTTGCATTTCGAGAGAAGATCAAAAATTTTAATTGTATTTTGTTAATGAATGTCATTGGTTCTTCCCATCACACCAATAGTAGATAACTGAAATTCGGTATAATTCCGGTATTTAGAGAGCTACAAAGTGCTCGAAACATGGAAACTTTGTAACCATCCTACATATAGCAATGATTATCCACATTACTGACGAGTAACGTGGATCAGCCGAATTAAGCCTTGTAGGCTCTCTTAGACAATACAAATTTCGGGACACACTTTTCCAACCCCAACTTCCAAAACCATAGATATGTTTAGGGATTTATTTTAATTTGATCTCTATATAAGCAGTTTTTAAGTAAAAAATATTATGAGAAACTGAAATAACAAAATATTTAATTGCCATTATGAGAGTTGGTTTCAGTATCTCGCGTGTAAAAAGATTAAAATTTGAATTTAAAAGTAATTAAAAATAAAATGGTAAAAAAAATTACCAAACTTTTTAATGTAATCTAAATATTCTAATACAAAATGTGACAGAGCTGCTGACTTATGAATCAGCTAACCAGCTGCGAAAAAAAAGGGACCACACTGATCTGCAAGCGAATTTGAAAACGAAAAAGGCCCAAAAAATAATGTTCTGAAATTTAAACGATATTTGATTTTAATTTGAATAAGTAGGTGCATGACCTTTGTTAATCAATTATCCTGAAAATACCGCAAAACCATCTAGAAGCCTCACAAAGTTGTAGGACTTCTAGGCAGTTGCCTACTTTGCCTATTTGTCGATCCGAGACGAGAGATTATATTTTAAAAAATACGTCAGTAGAGATCTACTTTGAAGCTGATGTGAACCTTAGCTTTGTGTAACTGTAGTACAACACTATGTTTTAAAATTTATTTTTGTGATTGTTACTTACTGCGAACCCTGCTAAATACTAAAAGCAGGACTCTCAAACAGAGTTTCAGCCAGTGGCGAATCCAGGGGGGGGGGGGGGGGTATCGGGCTCCCCCCCCCCAGAGCTAAGCCAGAAATCTTGCTTTTATTTAAAATCACTACAACTTTTTGTTCTTAATTTCCCTTTTTTTAAAATAATAATAATAATAATAATAATAAAAACGTGACAACATTTATTTTTGGCTTGACAGGGTCGAAAATTTTCCTACTTTGCTAGTCATTCCAGTTGTACTTGTAGCGTTCACGCGGTCGAAGACATTTTTTGACTAGTTACTTCATTGCATTTTTTATTAAATTATCGAAAGTATTGTAGTGTTTTTTATTATTCTTATTGTCAGGTGAGTAAAGTCTGTAAAGTCAAAGTGTTTTAGTTTACATAAGCCATGAGGTTTGAGATTCGTCACGACGATAAAAAATTTTTATGACCTCCCCCCCCCCCCCCGGTCTGAGAATCCTGGATTCGCCACTGGTTTCAGCACATTTCCGACAGAAAAACTTTACTGTATATGATTTTAGGGAGTTATAGTAGAGAAGAGAGTGAATGAATTATCTTTGATAAAAAATTTTAATTGATTAATTCTAACAATTTTTTTATTTATTTTTTATTATTTTTTTTTCAGGCAAGCCCACCAAAGTTTTCTTCCACGTCACCGTAATGGGCCTAGATTCTATCAATGAAGGCTCAATGGTAAAGTATTTTTAAAAATGTTTAATAGAAATTGTCAAGAAATAAATCTAAAAGAAATAAATATCCATTACATATTACTTATAAATATATGTATTGCTTTAATTGAAATAATTTTTTTTTCTGTTTATAACTTTTAAAAAGTTTTTTAATGGTTCCTGGTTTTTGTATTACATGGGTGTGAGTAATTAGTAAATATTTTATTGCAAATTTTACGCATGGGCCCATGAAGCATGTTATTTGTAAAATATAATTGTTTTTCAGACCTATGCGGCTGATATATTTTTTGCTCAAACGTGGAAAGATCCCCGCTTGCGTTTACCCGAAAATATGACCTCAGAATACAGACTCCTGGAAGTCCAATGGCTGGAGAACATGTGGAGACCGGATTCCTATTTCAAGAACGCGAAATCTGTTACATTCCAAACAATGACTATTCCCAATCACTACGTATGGCTCTATCAAAACAAAGATATCCTTTATATGGTCAAGTATGTGTCGTTATTGATTCGCTTGATAATTCAATTGTAACTTTTTTACGAGCAGTATTCAGTAACGATGCTGTGCGAGCAGAATTTTTCTCGTTGATTACTGGCTAGTACTTATACAAAGTGTGATCAAAAAGTATCGGGCCTGGTGTCCAACCCTCAAGACCAAAACATGCAGGGTGAAGGCGCTTGGCGGATAATGACCTTGAATCCTCCAACTCCTGGGCCGAAAGTTACGAAGTCGTAGCTCCCACCATTTCTGTTCAGTAGGGCTTTGAAAAATATATGTGCTGTGTTGTTATAGTATTTTTTTGCACAGAAAATTCAGCAAAGTATCTGCATCAAATATTGCCAAAAGCTTGGAGATACCTGCGGTGAGACTTATGAAAAGTTGAGGAAAGTTTATGGGGAAGACTGTATGAGCCGCACAAGAGTTTATAAGTTATTCGCATGTTTCCAACATGGCCGTGAAAGTGTCGAAAGTGTTAACCTCCAAAACATTGACAAATGTCAAAGCATTTAAGATGTGCGTTCATTTGTGCGTGAAAATCATCGAATAACCAACCATTCGTGAGTTATCTGAAGAGTGCAGCAGTAGCTATGGTTCAGTTCAGCCCACTCTGACTGAAGATTTGGGATGAGACGTGTGTTTGTCAGGTTTGTTCCCAAACTGCTTTCTGCTGACCAAAAAGAAGATCGACTTTCAGCTACATTCGATCTCCTTGAATGTCCTGAAAATGAGGAAAACTTTTTGAAAATGATTGTAACAGGGAATGAATCGTAGGTTTATGGAGATAATTGAAGAAGATCGAGTATTCAAAGAAATCGGGCGCAGTTTTCAACTCAAATTTCTCTGCCATAACAAGTGCATCGACAAAACGATACATACATTTTTCAAAGTTCTACTGCACAGAAGTGGTGGGAGCTCCGACCTTGTAACTTTAGGCGCATTCATTCTTGAACAAGCCCAATAGATAACCTCAAACCAATAAATAAACTGCTTTTGAGAATTCACAGGAAACTCATATACTGTTTGATAAAGGCAGTCAGTGGCGGTCTGGGTACGAAAATCGTGGTTGCCAGGAGTCAAAGGGGGCCCACTCGCATCCACAATGCTATCATATACTGGGTGTCCAATAAACGTGGCCCAATAATTAATTTCTAAACCATGAGAGATAGGCATTTACTTCCAGTTGGAAAAATGCTTAAAATCGTGTACAGAATTATATTTTATATTCTTTGAGTCAATAAACATACTGCTGAAAAAATTACAAAGTCTTAAGTTTTTATACAGTCACCCGGTCCTATAAGTCATACTCAGTAAAATAATATTTACACATTTATATTTTAAACGAAAAAGTTCAACACTTCTGCGACTAAAACTGACCGAATTATGAAGCACTGAATATCTTTATTTTAGAATATTTCAATGGTCGCCTCAAGGAAGAACTCCCAATCATTATTAACAAAACGCATTTCAAACAAAAAAAAAAGTCCCACTCTTTTGCGACTGAAACTGAACGAGTTATGGAGCTTTGAATATCACTGACTTAGACCACTTTACACCATTTCAATAGCCGTCTTGCAGACGATTCACCAATCAATGGGCAGCAGTTGCTCGACGCGGCCGCTGATTAGTGGAAAATTATGAAATTCAAAGCTCTTTAACTCGGTCAGTTTTAGTCGCAGACGAGTGAAACATGTTTTGTGTAAAATGTTAGTATGCCAAAAATATTTAAGTAAATATGAAAATAAGGGATTAAATAAAAAATATAAACAAAACTTAGTGCGTTACAAAATTAGAGTGTTAGAACTATTTTACTAAATATGGCTATTAGATCCGGGGTACTGTATAAAAATTTAGACTTCGAAATTTTTTCATTAGTATATTTATTGACTCTCAAACAACGTAAAATATAATTCTTTACGGCATTTAGAGCATTTTTTCCAATTGGCAGTATATCTCTATCTCTAATGGTTTAGAAATTAGCTATTGGGCCTCGATTGTAATGATCACCCTGTATAGAACCAAAATTTTATCTTAAATCAGTTAAAAATAAGACGGGTGAAAACAAGGAGATTATGAGTTTGATGTAGAATAGCTGTATTTGATTTTTTATGCAATGAAATCTAACACGAAATTTCACAGTGGTACTATGTTTCACCTCTAATAATGCTTTTGTTTGCAAATTTCTACAAATCATAAAAGCGAATGCATGTGTAGGTGCTATCTGTCTGTTGATGTTCTACAGGACAGACCATTGAGACTAGAGTTACCAAATTTTGTACAAACATACAAAGGAAAGTGAGAATGTACACCTCAGTGAATTTTTTTAAAAAAATTAATTAATTAAAAATTAAGCATTAATTAATTAATATGAAGATTTTCTTGTTTTTCAGTGATAACTTCCAAAAATATTATCACATCACATAAAAATAATTTTCACGCAATCTGAAATTTCAAGAAATTATCTTTCAAATGATACCGGGCTATTTGTTACGCAATTTTTAAAGAAGTATTTTTAAGCATAATTTTTAAAGAAACTTAAAAATCATTATATGAAGGCAAGGACCACACCCTTCCTACACATCCGTATCGTTTTGTCGGGGGCCTCCGAGGGTAATAAAAATCTGAGTTCTCATTGTGTCATGGCCTTGCACGCAAGAGGTTGTGTGTTTGTAATATAAAATTATATGCTGCTTTGTTTATTTATTTTATAAAAGGTGCAAGAAATTTGCTAGAGCAAGACTTCTCCCATTTCTCTCTTTCACACCCACATTCTGGGGCCCATATTGTCTAATGTGTAAATGGGCCCACTTGCCATCGGGCAAGCTGGCAACCTGGCCAGTCCGCCACTGAAGGCAGTTATTGAAACGCATGCTGTGTAGAAGAGTGACGATGTAAGATGCTTTTTCCTTTTCAAATACTGTTTCATAAGCGTTCAAATATCTTTTTATATTTCAACGGATTAGAAAAAAAAAATGCGCCCGAAGTAGATAAAAAGAAATAATTTTACTTTTGTATCGATGTTATATGGTTTTACTGTGTACATGCTTTCCTTCTCCATTTCTTTAGGCTGACACTAACGTTGTCTTGTGCTATGAATTTTGCAACATATCCGCATGACACTCAGACGTGTTCCTTACAAATGGAAAGCTGTGAGTTTCTCTTATCTATCTTATACATTTATGTAACAATAATGCAGAACTTCTCGTCTCTCTAGAATAGTCCTTACTACATATTTATCTAAACAGTAACGGTTTCTTTTTTTTCTATTACTATAAAATTAAACGACCACAGTAATAAAATGCATATTAAAGACAATTATTTTCTAGAACTTAAAATGAACAACTAGATTTTCAAAGAAAAGATAGGATTTAAATTTAGAACAAGTATATCGAGAAAAAGATGCTAGATCAAAATACGAGTGTGTCGTATTAAGTTACTAATGATTTTCCTTTGATCTGAATCCCTTCTGAAGATAATGAATGTGTTATCTTTGTAGTATCTTACACGACTGATGATTTGCTGTTTGACTGGGAAGAAACTATGCCTTTGGCTGTTGATGAGAACATTGAGCTCCCGCAATTGGATTTGGTTAAAACGGAGAGAGGAGATTGCACACAGGTGTATTCCACAGGTAACACTGAGGAAGTCAACTGTTTTCAAAGATCAGTATTTTAAATATTAAAAACAGTTTATTGAAAAGTTTTTGAGGAATGAGCTCAGTGGCATAACGATCGGGAAGCAAGAGGTTATAGATGCCTTAGGCATCTATAGCCTCTTGCCTCATTAGGGGGCCCCATGCAGTGGCGTAGCGAAGGTAAATGGCGCCAGGGGCAAAGTATTTATAATTCGCCCCCCTCCCTTTCCCTCGTATACTTCTGCATCTTAAAACGTAAAATATACATAAAAATATTGCTTTTGTGGCGCCCCCTTAGACTGGCGCACGGGGCATTTATACCCATTGCCCAACCCTCACTACACCACTGACCCCATACAAACAAAATATTAATACGGTTATGCTACTTTTTAAAGCAAAATATGAGGTGGGGGCGAAAAAATAATACCATGTACCGTGCGAAATTCACACTTTCTAAGTCACTTTTAGTGCCTGGGGGGCGAAAAAAGTTGTATTATGTCCCGGGCGTCATTTACCCGCGCTACGCCACTGAATGTGAACTTCCCCGGTTTGTTATAATTAATTTAAGTTACAGAAGTAGCAGCTGGTCAACTCAGAACCGAGCTGCGCCACGACAAATATTTTTTTAAGAGTTTAAATGTATTGCCCTCCCTCCAAAAAATGCCTTGAAACTTGAATGCCATGAACATTCTTACATTCAGTGTCAGTTGTTAAAATTTCTGCCTTTTAGAAGTATTAAATATACAGAACTTAATGTCTGTTTGATCTGCTACAAATGCTTTCTAAGATATATTTATTTTCCTCTATGAATAAAGTTTCATCTCATCTGAATAAATAACTTATAACAAGTTAAAGAAAGGATTTACATGAAAAGCAGTAAGTCTTTCATCCGTAAGAATATGAAAGCGAAATGAGTTTTTAAAAAAACAAATCCAAAGAAAATAGTTTGTGGAAAGAAAGAGACTTGGAAGAGTGTAATTTGTGAATTTTTCTACGACGAGGCTTAAAACTTACAGCTCGTTCCCCCATATTTATTCTTCATTTTGTTATGCAAATTAAGCGATTTTGAACTCAGCTTTCAGCTATTCGGTACAGTAGTCCAATCAACGACGGAAAAATAGAAAAAAATGGTGTAGTTTTGAAATTTGTCACAGATATTGGGGGTAGTGTCCTAAACGACATACTAAAAGTCCCCGCCGGTGGGGGTTGCGCCGGGGGATACAGGGGGTTTAAAGGAGGCATTTTCAGTTTTTCTTAAATATCTCGAAAACTATGGGTTCTATTGAAAAACACTCAATTATAAAATTAAACTACGTGAAATTCCCTACAAAAAATTCCTACGTTTTTTTGTAGCATTAATAGTTTAGAAGATATAGGGTGATTTAAAAGTTCATATTTTTAAAATTCCTTATCGTTATGGTAAAATCGATTAAAAGTGCTGAATCAACAACCCTCATAAAAACCTCATGCCTATATAATGATTATACAAGGGTAGTATTGCATTTGTCGAGGCGGGGGGGGGATGACAAACCCATTTGATGAACAACTATGTTCCCTTCCTCCCCTCACATTCGTTCCCCTTCACAAGTTTCCTTCTACTCGTAGTCCAGTCAGTGAATTGTAAACTTAAAAAATGGTGTAGTTTTGAAATTCGGCACAGTTGTTGGGGAGAGTGCCCTAAACGACAGACTAAAAATCCCCGATGGTGGAGGGTGCGCAGAGCGTATATGGGGTTGAAATGGGGATTTCTCAGTTTTTCTTAAATATCTCGAAAACTATGGATACTAGCGAAAAAACTTAAGTAAAAAATTAAACTACATTAAATTTCCTACAGAACTAGTCCTAAATTTTGTGTAGCATGACATTTTAGAAGAGACAGGGGGATTTAAAAGTGAATATTTATAAAATTCCTTATTGTAATGGTAAAATCAATTAAAAGTGCTGAAGCAACAACCCTCAGAATACAATAATTATACAAGAGTAGTATTGTATTTGTCGAGAGTAATGGCGGTGTCAAGGAGAGGGGGGAGGGTCGACAAACCTATTTGATGAACAATCGTGTTCCCTTCCTCCCCTCACGTCCGTTCCCCTCCACAAGATGACTTCTACTCAGTCTTTTGGTTCTGTTAACGCTCCAAATGAGTGTATTTAGACAATATAATCTATATTTACATATCTATACAGAATTTTAACTTAAAAGCTCGCAACCAGTCTGTCACAGTTCGACAGAAACATTTTCTTGCCATTGAAGAAATAAGACCAGGCATGTTCAATTACTAACACAGAAAATGACTGCTAAAGGAATTGAAACGAGAGTCGCTACAAGGGATGCTGATACTTATATTGTGAGATCTGGGTTAGAGAAAGCAATTTCTCATCCCAAGGGAAATACGTAGACCTAGTCGTGTTACTGATTGCTTTGCCATCACCAGAAAGTAACATTTATTTTATGAAGCCTGGCAAGGGAACAGTCCAAGCTAAATTATTTTTTACAAGGAAAGCTGCAGAAAGAACTTTCTTTTGCCCAAAACATCCTCCTTCTCTATGGATTCAGTGGCTGCGATATTACACCAGCTATTTATTAGAAAAGCAAAGCACTATAGTTACATTTTCAAAAATCAACTGAGACAGATGAAAAACATTGCTGACATTTTTTATAGCCCCTCATCAACACCAGATGCTATCTCAAAAGCTGGTGAGAAGATGTTCCTAGCCATATACAAAACCCCTGCTGATGAACATAATTTGAATAACCGTAGATATGGAGCATTTTTCAAATCATCAACCAAGATTAAAGCTGATCTTTCCTCAATTCCTCCAACCAAAGGAGCGGCGGAGCAACACACGTTTAGCAATGTGTTTCAGTTTTGGCACCTTTAATGGTACATGTACCAAAGGTGCACCTCTATAAGAAGAGGAGGAGTTCGAACTTGATCAAATACTAGAAAAACATGCTGAAATTTAATTACGAGCAAGTGTAAAAATGAGTTATGCATATTTTTATGTATATATATATATATAATATTATGTTATAGAAAGATATAATATGTTATTGATATATTGTAATAGATAGCCGCCATTTTGGAATAAAAAATTTCTTTCATAAAAATGAAACTAGCATTTTTAACCACTTATTGTAATTATGTACTTTTTCAAACTGCTATAATATTCTAAACTATCCATCCTATGAATAGTGTATAGGACTATTTTTGTAGGAAAGTTAATGTAGTTTAATTTTATACTTCGGTTTTTTTTCGCTAGGAGCCATAGTTTTCGAGATATTTAAGAAAAATTGAGAAATCCCCACTTTCAACTCCCCTGTGCACCCTCTACCAGCAGGGACTTTTAGTATGTCGTTTAGGGCACTTTCCCCAACAACTGTGCCGAATTTCAAAACTACACCATTTTTTAAGTTTACAATTCGTTGACTGGACTACGAGTAGAAGAAAACTTGTGAAGGGGAACGAATGTGAGGGGAGGAAGGGAGCATAATTGTTCATCAAATGGGTTTGTCACCCCCCCCCCCCCGCCTCGACAAATACAATACTACGCTTGTATAATTATTATATAGGAGTGAGGTTTTTATGAAGACTGTTAATTGATTTTACCATTACAATAAGGAATTTAGATATTAACTTTAAATTGTCATCTTCTAAATTATTGATGCCATAAAACAACGAGAATTTTTTTGTAGGAAACGTGTAGTTTAATTTTGTAATGAGTGTCAGTTTTCGAGATATATTTAAGAAAAACTGAAAACGCTCCCTTTAAACTCCTGTACCCCCCCCGCGCCCCAACAGACGGGGACTTTAGTATGTCGTTTGACACTACCCCCGTTCAAATTTCAAAACTTCACCATTTTTTTTTTCTATTCGGCGATTTTTGGCCTTCGTTGTCTGGACTAACTGTATCCATTGCAATCCATGCTTTTAGTTTTCATCGGCGTTGAAGTTTTGTAAAACGACAAATTAGATTTTCACACCTAAATTGGAATTAAAAAATGTGTTCTTTTCTTATTTTTTAAATCGAAATGGCATAAGTTCATCGAACTCTTAGAAACGAGTTTTCAATAATTTCATCCGCCCCCCCCCCCCCGAAAAAAATGAATATTATAGTTGAAGAATCACTATTTCATTTTAAGAGTCAAAATTATTTTTATAATCCTAATGATGAAAGAACAAATGCATAAGATTGCTTTGTTAATTATGAAAACTTGGATCTTTGGACGTACTTATGTAAACTTGGAAACGTGAGAGATATTTGAACAAGTGAGAACACACACACACAAAGCTAATTTTATAACAAACTCAACTTATTAGATAACACTGGAATCCATCTTTTCTTAGTAATTGGGAAGATTTTTCTGCCGTTATGTGTTAAAGCTGCATTTCGTTTAGTGTATACTTTTCAACAAAAAGATTGCCAAAATGGAATTATTCGAATGTCTTCCGATAATAATAAAATCCGTTTTGTCCATCAAATAATTTCAGTGGCGAATCCAGAGGTGCTACGGGGCTGCAGCTTCCCCCAGGGCTAAATTAAAACTCTTGCTTTTTTTCAAATTACTACACCTATTTGTTCTTAATATCTTTTTCTTAAATATAAAACGTGGCAACATTGCTTTCTGGTTTGATGGACTCGGAAAATTTTCCAGCTTTTGTAGTCATTCCACTCGTACCTGTAGCGTTAGCACGGTCGAAAACATTTTTTGGCTAGTTATTTCATTGCGTTTTCATTAAATTACTGAAAGTATTGTAGTGTCCTCTGTGATTCTTATTGCCAGTTGAGTAAAGTTTAAGTGTTTTGACTAACATAAGCCATGAGGTCACGACGATATAAAATTTTTATGACCTTAGCCCCTCCCAGACCAAAATCCTGGATTCATCACTGAATAATTTTAATTGTTTTTTTCAAAATGGGGTACTCCTTTTTTATCTCCAAGGTCAAATACACAACAGTGGCGTAGTGACGGGGTGTAAGGGGGTATAGTTGCCCGGGACGCCAGTTCTAGAGGGTGCCATGGAGACAAAACCTTAGCGAGTTTATGTCACTATTTAAAACCAATTCTCATAAAGAGGCGAAAAAATAAAATCATACCCCGGCAGATATATACATATATATACTTTCTAAGTCAATGAAAGCTACTTGGGAGGAAAAAAATCATATTATATCCCAGGCGCCACTTACTCTCACTATGCCACTGATACACGATTGGGTTTGACATTTAATCAGTGTTTTACTAATTTAAAAATATAATTTTAGAATTTTCATCTCTTACTGTTGATTCTGCCCTATCCCACTTTGTTTTGAGATTAAAGTTGAAAATTTGCCTTGTTTTATGATATTATATTTGCAAATTTCTTTTAATCAATCTTGTTTTTTTCAAATAAAAGCATTAACGATGATTACAACTAAAACATATTAAAATTTATCATATTTCCGTAGGTAATTTTACATGTCTCCAGGTAATTTTTACTTTGAAAAGACGTCTTGGCTACTATTTGTTCCACACATACATTCCAACGTGCTTAATTGTTATTATGTCTTGGGTTTCCTTCTGGATAAAGGTAGGTACTGGTATATTTTGAATCTTTTAATGTACGCGAGAGCATTTTGGGTAAACACAAAAAATTCCACACAATCCAAGAAACTTTTAATCGACAGCGATTGAATATCAAAGTACGAATTGAAGTACTATTCAATTCGTGCACAATTTGATAATCTCTTTCAAAATTTCCATTTTCTTTAGAATCTAAAGTATAACTCATTTGTTGGTATTCTTAATACGTTTTATTTTTAAAAAAAGAGATTAACAAAAAAATTTCGGTTGAATGAACAGTGAAAACGTGCCCAAATAAAGAATTTATATAGGAATGAACCTAAAATAAAAACAAAATGTAACGAAAAAAAGGGGGAAATAATTGGTTAATATTCATAGACCATTCTTTTCAAAATAGAAAGATTTCAAAAACTTGTCTTTGATCTTACAGCCGGAAGCTGTTCCAGCTCGAGTCACACTCGGTGTAACAAGCCTACTAACTCTTTCGACTCAACATGCAAAAAGTCAAGCTTCTTTGCCACCAGTTTCATACATCAAAGCAATAGACATTTTCATGTCAAGCTGTACATTTTTCGTTTTTCTTTCTCTCATGGAATATGCTTTGGTCAATGTGGTACTTGAAGATGAACAAGCTACTTTTAGACAAATGAACAACGTAAGTACCCGTTTTTATGTGCTTCAAAGAAGTTTTTGACAAAAATATTCGATTTAATTTCAGAAAGTGCAGAATCGTATTATTTATGAACAAAAAAGTGTATAGATTTTATATTAAAAGTGTTTTATAAACATATATACTTCTAAAGAAAGAGTGCAGTACAAATTCAAAAGTTCATAAACAAGGAAACAACTAAACATTAGTTCTTTACACTTACTGTATCTTTCATCAAAAACAATTTAAGAAAAAAAAAAAACGTGTTTTATATATTTAAACAATCATGTTTATTTCCTTTTTTGGGAAGTTTAAGTTCTGATTGTTATTTTCCTTTTCAGGATAACACCCGAATTTTTAATCTTCAGCCAAAACTTCCTGGTTTAACTCCTGTTCAAAAGCGTCGAAAAAAAGCTATCAAAATTGATCGAATTTCAAGAATACTTTTTCCTTTAAGTTTTATCATCTTAAATATATCATACTGGGTGTATTATGTGGGTTTACTGTAATGTGTCAGAACAATATCAATTGCTTCAACTTCGCATACTGCTTGATATAACTGAGATAAATATGATTTGGGAGTTTTGAATTAATTTAAAATTAAATCGCCCACATTATGGGACGGATAAAAAAAAAGATTAAAAACAGTTTATCAAATAAAAAAAGGTGAAAATGCAGTTTCATTTTTATAAAACACCTTTAAAACTGCCTTTATTATGCATCACACTGAGCCTTTTTATGAAAACAAAATATATGAGCAATATTCCCAACATGGCGATAATTAATTTTTTAAAAGTAACGATAATTCATTTTAAGAAGCTAACAGTGCTCAGAATATGTAGCCGAAATTTCAGTGAAAGTAAGAGTTGCTGATTTTCTTACTTCATAAAGCATGCAGCAAACGGGTGTCGTCTTCTTCTGGTATTAGCTGTGGATATATATAAACGGTCCAACATGAATAAAAGCATCAAAGAGTATTAATGCCTTAGTATGTTACTTGAAAAGGAAAGGATAAAAAATATTTATATTCTTACACAAACACTCTTTTCACCTTTAGCAAGATCTTGCTAAAGGTGAAAGGTGTCTTGGAACTTGCAATTTTTGCAATCAACAATAAATAAGATGCCATTATTTTTAATCGCAACAAAGATCAGGCAGATATGTTGGACAGTATCCAAGAAAATACAGCGCTTTCTGAATATTGCTTTAAATAGGTTGGAAAATGAGAAGCTTCTAAACTGTAAACATATAATTTCAAACAATTACTCATAGCCATTTACGAATATATCTGATACACAAGAACAAACGATACATCTGCTTAAAGTCACAGCAATGAATTACTGAGCACTCAAATATGGATCCTCCATATAGTGGTTCATGCAAGATTAAACAGAATTCATTCTGAAATTGCTGGAGAACATAACATCATTTGACACCCAATTATATAATCCAATTCTCAGTTGCACTAAGGGCTAAAGATTATGCTCACAAAACAATTAATAATCATCTTTATAAAAATGTATGTACAAATGTTCACTGCATGTTAAGAATATTTTCAAGTAAAATTGATATCTGACATCCTCTGAAAACTGGATATTGAAACTATGTGCAGAATTTGGCTATGTAAGAATACTAGAAAAAACCGATTCTTGCAGTTAAAAACAATTTAAATATGATGACTATATATTAATCTGCTTTATTGTTCTTAAATATGCTGGAGAGATCATGCAGACATATAATCCAGAATCTCGCATTTGATTAGCAACATTGAAAAAGAATCGACATTTGCATTAGAAATGATATACTATTCACCATTGGGAGTGCCTTTAATGCAACACCACTAAAGACTTTCCATGCAAAAATTCAATGCAAGTGATAGTACTTGAATAGATTAATTATGAAACATGCCTCTTGGGAAATTTTATCCAATTCAATACCTTTGAGAATATTGCATGTATCACAATTTTTTCTCTTTGTTCTCTATTATCATGTCATTGTTAAGAGCATTTTTTCTATATATGACTCACGAGTTTTGTACTCCAGTCTATCGACAACAAAAAAGTTATTAACAGTATAGAAATTACAGAACTAAATCTCAAGTATGAGATACAACCCAAAAAAACCCAAGCAACATTCCAAATGTTTGTTTGTGGCATCATCTCAAGTAATATAGTGATTTATGAAACTGCCATTTCCTGAAAATCATACATAATTCTAAATATTACTTTCACATATATCTACTATAGAGTGGAGAATTGTGTGCAGTATAATACTAACACGTGAAAGAATCGCTTGTAACCCATTGGAAGGAACATTTCATGCTGGAGAAGAAAATAAGATTGGATACCCTATTGAGGAAGGAATAGCATCAATAAACAGATAAAATCTCTAGAACCGAGTTCATCATCCTCTAAGTTTAAAGGCCTAATTTCACAGCTTACAAGATACAAATTATGGCTGTCATTACATAATAACAGAAAATAAATCCAAGAAGCAAAAATTTGCCAAGTATGTAGCATATAAAAAAAGGAACAGAGGTATCAGGTTAATTGATAGAAGAGAGAATTACTCTAGTATAAAGACCACTTAATAATGTAATACTGAAGAATAAGCCAACAACTATTTTTCAAATACTATACACAGAAAAGTCATCATATAATTTTTTTATCAACATCAAATTCATGGAGAAAAGAAGTGGACCTAAATACCTATATGATAATACATGAGAATGAGGAAAGTTATGATTCACATCAGCAACTACATGTAAAATACATCAAAATTACAAATTCTCCAATTAAGAGGAGAGAGAGAGAGAGAGACAGGAAGGAATAAAAAAAAATTATGCTGGAACATTATTTTTTCAACAATTTTTCAGCCATCAAAAGAATGTGAACTAAAAAGTTTCAATCTGTACTTTGGCTATTATTTTGAATAATAATTAGTTCTTCTCATGTGCTCCAATAAGCTTAAAATTTGCAGTTAAAACGCTTCCAAAAAAAAAAAACCTGTACCAATTTAAAATTTTGCTCCTTTGATTGATAAAACATGATTTACAACATTACCTAGATTCAACAATCAAAAAATTTTAATGTGAATTTGTTTTAAGCCATTTTGTTTTAAAGCAAAACCATTGGCTAAAGTGTTTAAGCACTACACGACATCTCATCATAATACATAACACACCGAGATTTCAGTGGATACTATACATTCCCCCCACCCTTAAATAAAAAGTTTGAAAGAATTTTTGAATTAGAAAACAAGTTTTTTGAAACTCGTGAATGAGGCACTCAACCTACTCTTATATATGTATATTCTCAATATATTTGAATCTTAGTTTTTGTTTGTGCAGTGAGCAATAAAAAGAAGAAAAACTTGCAGTGGAACTTTTATAGAAATACTGCCTCAATCAGATGTGAAAACATGAAATGGACATCTGCTTTATAAAACACTTATATTAAAAAAATCTTTTAATATAAGACAGAAGGCAGTAAAATTAATAATTTCATATTTAATAATAATATAAAAAAGTAGGCTTTTTGCCAGAAAAGCCAAAGGCAATTTAAATTTAAAAGAAATTACTATTATGTATGATTATAAATTTTCCCTAATAGATTCAATGAAAAGATAACTGTACTTCTGAAAAGTTATAGAAACTATGTTCAAAGAAAATGATAATTCAAAATAAATATGAAGCTGATGGTACTTTATTACTTGAAAAGTTCAAGGTTGAGTCAAAGGATGCATTTTCTTGAAAATATATTGTTTTAGAGCAGTTCAAATAACTTGCAAATCCCAAAATCAATATAATATGAATGTAATAATGGTGTTAAGAAACTGAGTGATGCAAAAAAGTTTCGCATAAGTGTAAAAATGCAATGTAAAACATTAAAATGCTTGAACATAATCCGTTTACTTTCATTCTTGGGAGGAACTTTTCTTCTCAAATGCTTCCAATGTGATGAGCCAATATATATTGAATGCTCATACATAAATGTTACCAAAATTATAATAAAGAGTTAAACATCAAATCTTTTTCACAAAATCATTCACTATAAATCTGATTACAAACAAGCTTCACTAGGAAGAGCATTCCATGATTTCAATAATTTACACTGAGTTTCCTACAAAACTGGACCATAACTCATTTAAAATAAGTTCAACAGGGACTTTTTTTTCCTTCAGAATACAAAACAGACAAAATGCTTTAGTATATTTAGGAAAACTCAATTGTAACAGAATGGCACTTTATTATATATCATTAAATTTTACAGACTTAAAAAAATTAGAAGATATACTTGTATTTTAATATAACAGTCGGTGTTTCTTGTTCATTTCATGTGTTTCAATTTTCGATTATTTTCTATGCAAAGAAATTTGCGACAGAAACAATGTATAAACAAAATTTATTGATATGTTAAAAAAATATACCTAAATGGAATGGGGAGTAAACAAAATCAGCTTGTACATGCAAATAAATAAACTAACACAGAAACAAGCAATAATGAATAACATAGATAAATTAATTACTTTTAAATACAGTGTTAACCATAATAACTAAAATCTGCAACAGATGGACAAAAATCTAGAACAAATGAAACGTTTGACTTGTCATTGATCACAAATGAAAAAACAGCACAGATTAAAAAATAAAATAAAACAACTAAAAAATTAATCACAACTGAAATTTTTTGATAATGACTTTAAAACTAACAACAAAAAATGGTTCCTATGAATTTTATAACTGAAGAATGTTGAACTTTGAAATGATGAAATCGCTATGCTCATCTACTATTTTGAAAATGCTAACTGAACTTAAGATAGTTTTTCAATTCAATACATGGCAAAGGAAAAACTAATGAATTAAAATGTGAAGTGTAGAAGTACCTTTATTTTGACTTCATTGCATGTCAGTTTTAATTCAGAAATAATTTAATATATTATGCGTCATAAAAATGAAATATGGTAATTTTCATTTCATGGAGGGGGGCATGTTTCCACTTAAAAAAAAAAAGATGGATTTTTACCCAGACATGTAATGACACAAATTTATAAAAATCCATACAAAAAAAATTTGTTCATTCTTCAGAAACATATGACAGTATTAAAATTATACAAAATATGCTGAAAAAGAAATTTATAAAAACAGAATATTTTTACAAATGTGTTTGGAATTTGTCTTAGTTTAATAAAAAGGTACATTAATAAATAGGACATTTTTTTAAAAAAAATAAGTAAGCTTTAATGGCAATACTGAATTACAACCAAATAATTCAATATCACCAAGTAGTCCAAAAATGGAAAACTAAAATTCATAAAAATTTACAGAACATAATTATTTAAAATATTCAATACGTTAATTTGGATATTTCTTCATTTGATAGCTTGCACCCATGTGTGATCATTTGAAATGTGACCAAAGTGTGAAGAAACTCCTACACTTTAGTTCTTTTTTTAATAACAAACGAGAATTCAATCACTCCAATCAACTTCATTAACAAATGATATATGAACAGATATAATAACAGCAGTCAAACAGTAGAGATAAAAATAAATTTGAATCAATATATACAAACTTTTGATGAAAAGTTAATAGGATTTGTGATATATATATTATACTAAAATTTACATAATTTTTTACAAAGTACATATAAACATGTATCACACATATATACATAAATGACCTACTAAAATTACATATACAAGGTGATTAAAAAAAACGTGGCCAAACTTTAAGGGTAGGTCATGCATACAATAAGCTTTCAGAATTACATAGGAACATGAGTGCGCAAACACCATCTGGAGGCAGCAGATGGCATTAAAAATAAAAGAGCGCTGGACAAAGTGGCGATATCTTTCTGAATATTAACAGTATTGGACTGGAATTTTAATATAAGTTGCACTATATATATGGCTCTGAAGCTATGAAAGAAAAATTACGCGAACTGTTGCGCATGTGCAGTAAAAAATTATTAACTACAAATGCTAATATCTCCTTTACTACTCAATGAATTTACATGAAATTTTAATACAATACTTCTTTAATATATTGCTACTTACTCTGTAAGTGTCATACATTTCCAAGGAAAACTCTATAAATTATAAGCAAAAAACACGCAGAAAAAGTTGGGACTTTTTAAAGAAACCCTTATATCTTCCCGAATATTCGTACTATTTTTACGAAAATGATTGTAAAAATTACGTACATCACACAAAAGAATTGATGAAAGTTGGAAACCATTATCAGCTTTCTGTGAAGCAGGTTGAGCCAAAATCCCTCTTCAAGTTCATCAATTTCTGGTCAGTCTCCTGAATACCCTTGTGACCGAATATTTGATGTAAATTGCGAGTTAAAACCTATTCTTTATATGTTCGAAGTTTGAGGGAAATTCATCCAGCATTTCGGGAGATATTCGAAAAAATACGAAGTTTGCTTCTGTATGCCTCACCAAGACTTAAAGTTTGGTTAGGCACAAGTGAGCACATCTAGCTGCTTCACAGAAAGCTGATATTGCATATTTTTTCAAATATCCCCGAAAGGCTTTATGAATTTCCCTTGAACATATAAAGAATAGGTTTAACTCACAATTTACATCAAAGATTCGGTCACGAGGGTATTCGGGGGCAGACCAGAAATTGATGAACTCGAAGAGGGATTTTGGCTCAACCTGCTTCACAGAAAACTAATAATGGTTTCCAACTTTCATCAATTCTTTTGTGTGATGTGCATAATTCTTACAATCATTTTCGTAAAAATAGCACGAATATTCGGGGAGATATAAGGGTTCCTTTAAAAAATTCCAAATTTTTCTGCACGTTTTTTGCTTATCACTTAAGAGTTTTCTTTGGAAATGTATGACACTTACAGAGTAAGTAGCAATATATTAAGGGAATATTGTATTAAAAATTTATGTAAATACGTTGAGTAGTAAAGGAGATATTAGCCATTTGTAGTAAATAATTTTTTACTGCGTATGCACGACAAGTAGTGTAATTTTTCTTTCACAACTTCAGAGCCATATGTATAGAACAACTTATATAAAAAGTCCAGTTGAATACCATTAATGTTCAGAAAGATATTGGCACTTTGTCCAGCACTGTTTTAATTTTAATGTCATCTGCTGCCTCCAGATGGCGTTTGTGCCAAGTTCTTATGTGATTCTGAAAGCTTATCGTAGGCCTGACCTACCCTTAAAGTTTGGCCATGTTTTTTTGAATCACCCTGTATATGCACAGAAGAACAGATATTCATCAATTCCTTTATTCTATGCTAAGTGTCTTAATAATTAATACAATTTAGGAATGAACATGTCAAAATTTCACTTCAAAGACTTTTTATATGAATGAAATAAAAAGCAATTTAATTAACTTGTCCTAACAGGAAGATCATATCTACTATTATAGAAGCATTTCCTTACAATCATGGAATGTGTACATTCAACAAACTCGCAAGCAGCATTGTATGTTTATAAATGTGTAAACATACCAATCTAATTTTTACATGGCTGTTACTCAGCTTTAACACAGAGAAAAAAATAAGGAAATATGAATTTCAGACAATACAAGCACAAGAGAATGAATGAAAGCCAAAAGGACGTATGCCAACATTAAATTTAGTTTGAAAAGCTGAACATAATTAAAAAGGTAAAACAAGAGCTTGTACTTTTCAAAAACTATGATGATAATCTATCAAATTAGCTGTAATTCAATAAACTTTAAGTAAATCATGATATAAAAGTAGCATCAACTATATGAACTGAATACCCTATCAGAAAGGTAAAAAAAGTTTTAAAAATAGAACATGACATTATTTCTAATGAATAAAGATCTTCTTAATTCCTCCATTTGAAAATGGTATGCAGTTATTCCTACTGTTATTTGATGTTGCAAAATAAGATTTAGATATCATCGCTTAACAAGCAACACCACTGCATGCTAATAACACATGTAAAAATCAGAAATATTTATAATTGGTGTTTCAAAAAAATTCAGTTTTTAATTCCTCTCGTAAAATGTGGAAAGTTGAGATAGATGATGTTGCTTGTTACATGGCAACATGCACTATCTTCCAAAAGACGGTAATAGCAAATATAACTGATTCAAATGTAATAAACAGCAACACACTCATTTGCTTTTCCACATAACAAAGAGTGGTGCTTAACATGCTGTAATAGCAAAAGAAATCTTAACATTTCGATTATTTTATTCTGATTTCTTACTAAATGAGAATCTGAATTATGTAAAATTCGACTAAACATTAGTAAAATTTTTTATATGCTTTCATATATTATGAATAGCAATTATCATATCAATTCTAGGAAAGAAACTTGTATGCCTACAAATTATTAAAATGTTTAAAAACTTGAAAAAAAAAACCTAATTTAAATGAAGTCAATTAATATTCATGTGATGCACACAAAATGCACCAAGCCAATATAATTTTGGAATCCATTGCGGATCTTGAAGGAAAAGGACATATTTAGTATAGTTATACTAAAGTTCCATTTTGAAGCAACACAAGAACTAATTTGGGATGGATTTTGAACCATGGTCAAATGAAGAGGATGACACTTGAGTCAGCATCCCCCTCTCCAACCTTCCATAGCACACCAATGGGAGGATGTTTGGCTCGTGATGGGAAAAAAAAAAAGCACATGATGTCATAACTCAGTATAAGACAATATACAATTGCATGTTTGACATCATGCACAGCTATGACTGTCAAGTGTCTGAAATCATGTGTGTTGACTCCATTCACAATTATTTCAAGAACGAGAGGAAATTTGGAATGCAAATATAGTACCTTGTAGGCAACAAAAAAAGCACTATATTCAGTTCACTCTGGTTATTACATTCTTTGTTAGAAATCAGAAGATATTTGGAATTAAGTATATTGTTTTAATTATTCTGCATTAAGTACTATGTATTTAAGGAAATAAAAAAAAAACAAGTAATTCCAACACACTGAAAATGAAAGACTATAAATACACAGGGTCTTATTTGCAAAAGTACATACAGTGTTCAAGTTCAAGATGAAATGTATACTAATTGGATGATAGCAGTTGATGAGAAATAATTGCTGAAGAAAATGATAGACAGACACCTGAATGGGTGAGAACTTTGGAACATTCTTATGCAACTCAATAACTGTTTGAATTAAAGCTTATACAATTACATAAAGCTATGTATGACAAGAATTAAATATTACATTATTTAATCTGATAAATTTTCAATCATTACTGGAGAATCATATGAAGAGTCATTACTTTCAGATGAACCTTCTTTTGGAGGAGACGGAAGTTCTGATGTAGCATCCATCATGACAGCAGAATCTTCTCCCAACAAAGTACATAATTCCCTTAATCTTCTTTCCATTTGGGGTACACCAGTTAAAGATGCTTCTAGCTTCTCTTTTTCGTCTCGCAACGAAAGCCTGGTATTAGTATCTAAGGGTTCAAGGCTCCATCCACCTTCCCCATCAAACTGTAGTAAATGTGTATGGAATTTCCTAATTTTTAAAGATAAATTATGCAATTAGTTCAGTTATTCTTACACAAGTAGGATAAAATATGAGAATAAAAATACTCCTTTTAAAAAAGCGAGAGAAACAGCATGGCGAAATACCAAACATCTAATTAAGATTTTTTT
This sequence comes from Araneus ventricosus, assembly GCA_013235015.1. Lineage (NCBI taxonomy): Eukaryota > Metazoa > Arthropoda > Arachnida > Araneae > Araneidae > Araneus > Araneus ventricosus. The sequence goes on from BGPR01000492.1 coordinate 64,739, forward strand.
TTGCATTTGCACATAATTCGATTCTGAAAAACTAATTCTTTAGAAAATATCAGTCACAAGATATTTTTTTTGGGTAGAATTATTTCCCACTTAATTCATTAACTATACAAAGCATAAAATTATAACTTTACAAACCCTCATTAAAATTAGTTCAATGCAAATTTCACAAACTAGTAAAAGATGAGTTATCAAAACAAAATTTTCAACAAACACTTTAAAAACATGATTAAAGCACATCAAATTCATTATTCATATTATAATTACTGCAAGAGAATGCAAGTTAAAAACAATTTATGGACAAATAAAGTTATTTCATGAAAATTCATTGAAATAACTATTTACTTAAAGAGTATATAGCCATTTGCACAAGTAAAATATAGCAGGTGCTCGTGGTAAAAAATTGTCATAATAACATCTAAAACAGCTGATGTTTAGTTCGGCATAAATTATGCTGATGCATTTTAGGTAATAAATAATTCAAGTGCATAGACACTCAAAAATTCTAAAACAGAAAAAGCAAACAGACTCAAATAATTGAAGAGAAATTTTTTCTCACTAACCAAAGTGAAGGCCTGTGAGTTATAGTTAAAAGTGAAATTCCATTGTCTTTAGCAGCTTGATATATCTGACTCTCAACATCAATTGAGACGGCACTAGTGCATTCATCTAGTAGAGCAAATTGTGGCCTGAAATAAAGCGGCATCAAATTATTAGAAGTGCCAAAAAATACTTTAAAATTAGAAAAATGTATCAGATGCAAAACAGTTTTCCCAACCATCACTGCATAAAAAGAACTTTTTTAACAAATAAGCACCCAGAATAACTATTTTATACAATGTGTTTTAAGAGAGTACCATAGTTTTTGATATTATAAATTGATTATCAAAACAGCTCTAAAAATCTCCTTTGACAAACACCATGTATTAAAAGCACATTAAATAATCTTGATTAATAGCCATTTTTACCAGTCAAACAATAAGTAGCTTATAACAGCACTGAAGGTTAATCAGAATTAAATTAACATTTTCAGTTAGTAAGGACATTAGAAGCAGGTTTCTTATCTGATCAGGAAAGAATACATGACAGTATTTTAAGAAGTATTTTCCAGTGCGAAATTTAATTCTTACTGGGTAACTTGCAACTTAACTCCCTTAAGGAATAATTCAGATAGAATTAGAGAAAAGAAATGCCATTTTCTGAATAAAAGAACTTTCTGATGCACTTAACATCATTATAGGTGATAAAGCAAGAACTACCTATACAATCCACAAGCTGTTAGATGTTGGTTATGGGTATTTTGAAATGACAAATAGCATGCCCATTGGATTACAAGTGATGGAGAAACAAAGTCATAAATTTCTTTTCTATGATAGATATCACTTGGTAAAGAAATAGTTAATGAGAATATAAGAAATGTGCTAATTTAAAGAAGGAAAGACCAAATAAGAGGTCAAGATTTTTTTTTTTTACATCATGGCAAAACTCTGCATTTACCAACAAAATTATCATTTTGCTTACAATATTCTAAGGTTTAAAATCTAGAAAATTTGTTGCCAATTTTAAATGCCATGTATTAGTGGGTAATTTTTAAAAATGATATAACATATAAAGTTTACTCGAAATAATAAAAAAAACTTCAACCTATAAAATATTGCAGAGATAATGAAGGGTAACACATAAAAAAAAAGGACAAGCCAGTACTTCATAAATAACATCACCTCCAAATTTTAGAAGGTGTAAACAGTCACATAAAAGCCAGTTCTTAACAGATGAATATATTAACGAACTTCATATGCATTTTGTTTCTTACAGGATTCATGTCACATATGGAAGTTTGACAAAATATCAATTTATAACATTATAAATTAATTTTTATTTTGAACATGAGAAGCTGATTTTTGCATCCAAAATTCAAATTTATAAATAAATTACTTATAGTTAATAAGCAAACTTGGATACCTCTATTTAGGCAGAGATTCTCTTTTTACTTAAGCAGAGACTCAACTGAAGGAAAAATATACTATATATTAAATCATTTTATCGAAATTGTGCAAAAAAAGAAAGAAAATGTAAATTTGCAGTTATAAAACATGTTGCTGAAAAATTCCCAAAATGAATGAGATGTTACCTACATGGTAACAAGAAATCTGAAAAAACTGGTTAATTTTGTTAATCATTTATTCCTCCAGCCTATTAATATGATTGATGATAAAAGTAAAATTAACAATGAACATGTCGCCAATGAAAATATGTCATTAAAAAATTAAACACTTAAAAGTCAAGTAATACAAACACACTGGCTTTCCAAGCTACACATGATGTGTCACATAATTATTTTAAAGAAACAAGATTTGACATTATATTGCTTTACCAAAAATTTTTAAATGCTGAGCAAATGAGACAAATCAAAGTAAGTGATGGCTGGCATATTTTGGAGATATCAATTAGAAAATTACATTGAAACATAGGAAATAAGAAAAACACATTATGATTCCATGCAAAGTTTTATTACTCAAGATACAATCATTTTCCTATTTTTTAATAAACAGATAAGCATCTTTAAAATATTTCGAAGCACTTTTAACTCTGAATTTTACTAAAATAATGTAAGCATCAAGATATTCTTTAGGAAGTGTTAATAGACAGAAATGTGTACTGTAATAGAAGCTAATTTCGGATGTGAGGCAATATAACCGAATAAATAATCATAAAGCAAACAAAATTAATTTATTCAATGATCATAATTTAATAAGAAGATTTGTCTAAAATTATAATGGGAAGGGAGGAAGAAATTTAAATTAAATCTTTAACCAGCTCAATGATTCAATATCAGTTCCATATAATTCTGTATGTTGCCTCTTCCTCCTATGAAGCAACGCTGATAATACTTCATCAGAATTAAGCTTGCCATATTTATGAATCCTTAGAATTTTAAAAAGATATTAGATAAGCTGTATTTCAATAAAGGCATAGAGAATCAATATTAGTGAATCATTAAGGACATTCTGTTCATGGCGCAATTTTTGAATAGTAACATATAAATGAATGTGTTATAGAAGCAGAATATACCAATTGAAAAAAAAAAATCTTAAACTACTAGTAAAAAGTTATTTCCCAAAAAAGACATTTATCTACTAAAGGCCTAAATTAATTTTTAATATAGATTTTGAGAAAGAAATAACAAAATGCCTACTTGTGGTAGAAAAGTCTGGCCATTCCCATTCTTTGTTTTTCACCACCAGAAAGCACATCTTTCCAGTCTCTTTTGGCATTCCATCCTACACAGCAAAGGGGAGAAAGAACAGATCTATGCAGAAATTTACAATAAAAACCACACACGTTAATTTTTTTCCCATTTCCCTGACTTTAATGAAGTAAATCAAGTTTAGAAAAAATTTTAGCACCGGCAAAACGTTTGTTCTGTTTCCAGTAATGAAGATAGAACATACATATTTTAATTAATTGAAAACATTGACTTTCAGATAATTTAAACAACAAATTTAAAAATACGCATGCAATTTTAGAGTTTTAAGAATCGTAAAATTTTTGTGAATTAAATAGATCAAACAATGGCTAGCAATCTACAAAGTAAGCAGTTTCAATCCAACTCTTGCAATCTTAATTGGACATTCAGAGAAAAAGGATGGTATAATTGTGTGGTTGGTGTAGTAAATGGTATCATTGTGTAGTAATACAAAATTTTATTACACACAAATGTAAGCATATGCAATTAATATTTGTCTCCAATCAGTGTGCCACACAACAGTTTCTATAAATGTTTAAAAATAACTTTAATCAAGTGCACAGAAGTATTATCAGATGAAAGAATCTTTGTAGTAGCATGGAAGGAAAATATTTTCAGCAAGCTTTGTAAACTCTGTGAAAAGGTTACCACAAAAGTACACATGCTTTCTTAACACAATCATTTTTTTTCCCTCCTTGTCACTGATGTACTGACATGAACTTCACTCTTTAAGAGATACCAAATAAGTGGCCTAAGTCATCATTTTTTTATCTTTTCATACCTCTGAAAGTTTTTCTGATGAAATGCTGAACTTTTTGCATCACTTAGAGTATGGGGAATATTTTACTCACTGAAAGTTTTTTTTTTTTTTTTAAATCTGGGAACTATATAAAAACCTGAATTCTATACTTCTTAAAATACACTTGACTACAAATTTTAATCGATCTCGCAAAATAAATTCTGCTTTTTTAAAAATATCTTTGTAATTTAAGATTTATGTCTAGGATCAATAATTCAAAAATTAAAGTTGATGTCAAGGTATTTTGAACACCACATACACAGGTTTGTAAACAAGAAAGCAGTAAATTCAAATTAAAATTTCCTACAAAACATGTAAGCCTTATCCACAGAAATTGACAGATCAGTCATCAATAATGGAAAACTTTAAACAGCAGAAATTATTAAAAAGTACTCACCTCCTTCCCTAAACACTATATGTTGCAGATGAACAATTCCCAACACTTCAAAAAGATCATCATCAGTAAGATTATGTTCTTTCATATCTTCAACAGTATGAGGATAAATTACTTGATCACGAAGAGTTCCGACAGACATATAAGGCCTGAAATGGAAAGGAACTAATTATAAATAGCTGCAAGTAGAATTTTACACTTACAACAGACTTCACTTCCATAGCCAAACAATCAGAATATTTTGTGGATGAACTTTGCTTAATTCCAAATTACAGAAACATTAAATGGGATTCAATTAATAAACCATAGTTTGATTAATATTTGCAGAGGTTAATAAACAAATAAAATATTCAAAATTTGAAAATGGAAAACAGTTAACATTCACTGCAATCTTTTCAAAAGGATAATAAAATACACAATATGATTACTTAAATGCTTTACATTATAGTCCTATTTATATTTACTTAGAACCTCCGTTACAAATTCATTCACTTTTTAGTTACCGTATGAATGAATAAAATATGCAGATCAATGTTTATTTCATTTAATATATATAATTCTCATAAAATGTATATATTCAAACTACAGACATCACGCTCACAAAAGATGCAATTCATTCAAAATAACATCCACAGAAAGGCTGAAATCATGTACCTTAATCAAAATTTCTTCCTTGCTGTCTGAATGAAAAGACGCAAAATTTTCATATTAAAATTAAGCTTTTAAAATTTAGCTATAAATGTTTACTTGGATATTTCAAAATTGTATTCTTATTTTAGAAAACACAAAATATTATTTTGAAAAAGAAATTTAAAATGAATTTAAGAAACAAAGGTTTGAAATATATATATATATAAACTAATACAAAATTTCAAATCAAGAAAAATGAGAAGATTTTTATTTATTATTATTTCTAAAGTCTCAGGTGAGGGACTATATACAATATAAATTTTATGGCTAGGTCAATTTTAATATTCATGTTTCTGTGGAACTTTACTACAAAGCATAAAATTAAAAACAAAAATAATCTAGACTCAATTCTAGTACTTGAAAGCTAATTATATTTAATTTCCAACACATTAAGTTTTTAATACACATTTGCCACAGAAAAACCAAACAAAAGTATTTAGGAGAGAGACAAAGAATGGCAGTTAAGCTGATCAAATTAAAACTTTTCTATATAATAAGAGATTTTAGTTAAAATAACTAATCACTCAGTTCTTTTTCAGTGAGATCAAGATATACTGAATAATTCTTTTTAAACAAATGGTACTTAGTTGTGTGGATGGGGATGAAAATGTATTCGATGTATTGCTGATCTTTTATATTCAGATGGATGTCATTTGGAACTTCTTCATACTTTTACAGTAAGAGATATTTCACTAAAATGCAGTTTTGCAAAAAGAAAGAAAATTCTATTCGACAAATTGAAATTAGTATACAATGTAGTGATAAACTCAATATACAGATTACTTTTGTCACAGTAAGTTTAAAAAAAATAGTAATTTTGAAAAAAAAGTAATTCAATAATTAAAAAGCAGAAAATAAAATATTAAATATAAGCTAATTACACAACATGATTTTTAAAGCTTTTTCACAATAACCGAATTGGGTAAAATCAACTATATTTTTATCATGTCAAAGGAAAAGAAAAAAAAAACTAACCTCAGGCTATTCTATAATTTATTTCCAAAAACAAAATTGTTGCTTGTCAGCAATTATTCCTTAACAGTTCATTTATACATTTGTTCGTACTCGTATTGTTTACAAAAATTTCTTGAAATCATGCTGCACACAGTGCTTCAATATATCATTTTGACGTTTGTTGGAGAGTTTTCTTAAACACATTCGTCCCCGTCAGAATCAACTTTTATTGCTTGGTCTTGTTCACAAACAGCTTGGCAAATTTCCAAGGCTGTTAGTGTGGCAGCTACTGGAATGTCGTAGTCAATGGACATCCACTCTTCCTTTTGCATACCTTCAGAAGGTTCAATGACAATTTGAAGTTATTCATCTAATGCTTCACAGAATCCTCCGTGGACAACATAGTGTCTGATTGTGTCAGCCGATATCAGATTCCAGGAACTTTTTAAGAGATGCACTGCTTCCAGAAGAGTTGTTTTTTTAGCCAACTCATTTGCACCGATTTCTTCATTGTCTTCGAAACTCTCTAAAATTCTGGCCCGCATTTCATGCTGGTAATACGCCTTTAAAGCTTGAATTATTCCTTGATCGCAAGGCTATATTAAGGACGTCGTATTGGCTGGTAAAAATACAACAGTGATGTGTTTTAATGACACATTCAAATTGTGGTCTATGCAGTTGTCTATCAGAAGAAGAATTATGTGATTAAGTTGATTGTCCCACTTCAGCAGCCAATTGTTGAATATAACAGATGTCATCCACGCAAAGTTGTTTGCGAAGTAGTCGACAGGAAGCTTTTTTTATGCCTTTGAAACAATGTGGCTTTCTGCTTTTAGTAATCACTAAGAGTTTTTTTCTTCTGTACAGTCATGCTGACCCAACACAGAACAGTCATGTGCTCCTTTGAAACTTTATGACCTTTTGTACTTTCACCCTTGAAAAGATGAGTATAGCTTGGCATGGCTCTATAATACAGTCCACTTTCATCTACATTGTACACTTTTTTGGGGGCATATGATGCAATGAGTTTTGGCCACTCTTTTTCGATTCATTGACCCACCGCTGCTACACCAGCTGACTTTTGTTCTCCAATGGTGGAACCAACCATCTGTAGCAACAAATTTTTTTGGACCATTTTTGCTGCCAAATTTTCTGGTTTTTGGAGCATTAGTGGACTGTTGATTGGAGAGTGATGTTCTCGTACATTTGTAAACCAAAGTTTCAGGGCCTTTTCAACTTTTTCGTCTTTGCCACATCTGTTTCACTCACAATAGGTGTTTTCATTTTCTTTTGCTTGCATCAATAGGTCTTCACCATTTTTCAAAATTTTACATAGAAGAAGAGGCTGTGAAATTTTCACTTTAATGAGTACCTTAAATTTTCAACTTTAATTTTACTTAAAATGACTCAACACAGCATTGCGTTAACTCATTTTAGGTAAACTTTCATACCTGTTAGGAATTTCAATTTTCTCCTTAACACTCAAATCAGTTCTTTTTTTATCCATTTTGCATGGCTATTCAACAGATTTCAAGCCAGATCTGGCAGTATAGCTGCTATTTAAACCAGTCCACTTGTTCAGACAAGAGAATGTGAAACTTATCCCTGCCCGCTCAATGAACGACTTTCAAAGAAAGGTCATGAAAGTTAACCCTTCACATTTTTGGGATGTGTGGGAGAAAGTGGCCCCCCAGATGTTTCCTTACAAGTGGAGCGAGAAATTCAACGAATGAAAATAATTAATGCTGGTTGAAAATGAGGGATCGGTCAATTCTCTACTTCAAAACTGATAACATTAAACGATGTAGTGATCACACTAAACATATAATTTTGTGTACATTTGGATATGTTGGTTCGGGACCAAAGGTTCTTGATAACATAAAGTGAATGATAACATTAACCACGATCACATAAGTGGAGTCTACTGTATTTTGAAATTTTATTACAAAAAAGGAAAGCATATGGCATAAACTACCAAAATAATTTGTGACGTTTATGAATATGATACAGTTTCATCAAAAACAATTTTAAGCTGATTTAAATGTTTTTAGACTAGAAATTTTAATGTTAAGTATGCATCTCTCTCTGGTCAATCAATTAACGAGAAAGTCAATATAATCCAAGAGAAAGCAGACAAAGACTGAGGCATAAACAGTCATTGCATCACAAAGTAACTTGACAGACCAGAAAAGAGTTTAAAGACATTCAAAGAAATCTGGATAAAAAAAAGCTTGCATGTTAAGATGCCAAAAGATTTAAAGAAAAGGATTCAAAAGTGTGTTTCAATCTGGGTATCTAAATGGATACCTCTTTAACATATTACATTATGGACTATGAAAAATGGATCACATACAACAAAAATTCTAAAAAAAGATTGTGGCTGAAGCAAAAGGTGGTTGCTAAGCAGTGATAGATAACAAGAAAGGTGATGCTGAGATTAGAGCAGACCAGTGCACCAGAGGGAGCAGCATCTGTTTGGTTAATGATAAATTTTTTCAAACACAGACAATTTTAGAGCAAGCAATAATAGTAATAAAAAATGCAAACTGAATTGATCAACAGGAAAAGGCATTGTGTTCTATCCTGTCGACACTAGAGTACATACATCTTTGATGGTCTGTTAAAAATTGAAAGAGGTTAGATGAGAAGTGTTGATGCATTTATCATAGTTTTCATCTTGTACTTCCAGACTGTCATTTGATTTACTCTCTGTTGTATTATCTTAGTGATACAAAACTGCTTTCAAAAGAGGCATGAGAAAATCATTTGATTTAGTCACCAAGAAATTCCATACTTTCTTAATTGATGCGATATAAACATGATTCCAAGTTTGGGAATTCCGATTTGAAATATTTAAAGTTATATATTTAAAATCGATAATATATATTTTCAAAATAATAAAAATTGAAACCATCCAGATTTTTTTAAAATCTTTTAGAGTTAAAATGACAGATAAAATCCAGGACACAGAATTTTGAGGAAAATATATTGTTCTATTCAAATTATGTTATAATTACTATGCCTCAGGCTAATCTGAGAGAATATTATTGTTATTCACTTAGGGCAACACAAATTTATGCACTTCTAAAAAAAAATGTCCTACAAAGAAGTTAAATTTTTCTGGATAATTCATACACTATTTGCACAAGTCCTGCTGTCAAGTATATAAGGTTTTTTTTAATGACATATACTACAGAACTGCTACTACTTTGATAACAGATTCTAATTACTTCAAACATTTACAAATATAAAGGTATTTTGGGTGCACTGAACAATGAAAACAAATTAGACAAGTTTATAAAGTGAAACACATTTCTAAAATAAAAATACACAACATTAAATGTCATTTATGAGTAATGACCGAGTAACAACTAACCTATTTCTCCCAAAAGTATCATAAGAAATTTGTTACATAGACTGGTAGTAACAAGAGTTATATTACAAAGACGTAGAACAATTAATTGCCACTACATATACAAAACAATTCAAGCAATAGTAAAGTACCTTAAAATCATATTTTAATACCTATTACAGGGAAAAAATCATACAATATGAGCTATGAAGACTAATTACATGAACTGAGAAACATTCTGTTTGTTGCTTCTTACCTTTGAGGGATATAGAACATCTGATTTTCTGAGGGTCTCTCTAAAACACCAACATATACGGGCCACAATCCTCTTACTATTCTAAACAATGAACTTTTGCCACAACCATTTGGGCCAGTTATCAGCAGATGCATATCAGTTGTCATCTAAAATGAGGGAAAAAAAAAAAAAAAACGGTAAATATATAGTCAATGTTATGAAGTCAGATGCAGCCTTTTTTTGTGTGGTAGTAACAGCTCCTAAACTAAACATAATCACATTAAAATATGCATCTAACAAGAAATGAACAATATGAGAATTATTTCTAGTTAAGCAAAATATCATTTATAATACATTAATTTCTTAGCTTGAAAAAAAAAAAAAACCTTCACTGAAAATGGGAATTAAGATAAAAAAAAGAATTATTAAAAATGTTCACAAATTCCTTAACACAGACTGTTTCCATACAATATATATAATTTTCAGCTAACATGCCATCGTTTACCACTAAACTGTTGAGTCAGTATTATACCTATAACATAACATGACTAGGGTACAAATATCTAGCAATCGCATCTAGAAACCTGCTGATTAACAGAAATTATAGAATTTCAACAAGACCTTCAATTTAAATATATATATATCAAAAATTATACTAGAGGTATTTCAGGCATAATATACAATGGTGTGTTTATATTCATTAAGAAGTAAAGCATTATTTGCCAAAACACTTTTACAAAATAATTCCGATTTACCTTTGTACTGAATATAATTTAAGCAAATAATTTCATATATTTCTTAAAAAACATTAAAACAATAATAAACAAGATCAAAAGGTACAAGATTCCGAAAACAGTAACTTACGGTAAAAGATAAACTTGGAACCACTATGTCACAGTTAGGAGTAATAATAGGAACTCCTTCTAATTTAATTATGCCATTTTTCTCAATAACTTGACCTATAAAAAAAAATACTTATTTAACAAAATTTTTCACATGTAAATGAAATTTTGAAAACTAAAATTCATTAAAATACCAAAGTAATACCAATACAAATAAACATCATTAATTTGAGAACAAATACACTTTAAAAAGTTGGTTAAGTTAAATGGAACAAGAACCAGATTTGAACAAGGCACACCAAAACATATAGTATAAGGTGAAACTACAATGCCCTTGCAAAATAAAAGTAACAAAATCAATGCAGATTAAATTAATGTGGTTTGAACTCTTTTGTGGAAATGTGGTTGAAAGCAAACTTTAATTGTCAATTATATCTAACTACATTAAAATTAATGAAACTTTCTTTAAAACAACTAAGTAAATTAACATTTTTACTACTCAACAACTTATCTAATTTCTTTATTTTAAATCACAAACTGACAGTTATTTAGGCAATGGCTAAGTGAATAATGATTTTCATAAATGAACTCCTTTTGATTCAATAATTCTCATTTAGGTTTCCGAAAGGTTTAAGGGAAGGGGAATTTCATGTGCATTACCATTCAGTGTTCATTATCTGCTCTTTATATTCAAATGTCCTTAATTTAATCTAAACCAACAACAAATTTATTTCCAAATAAACTGCCCCAAAAATCCAGTCTACATTTTGTAACAATATTTATGGATGAGACAATTTCTTGCTACACTTCACTTATTACTCAATGACAAGAATTTATTTTGTTTAGTTTCAGAATTTATTTTGTTTAATTTCCAAGTAGAAAAATCAGTACACAATAACTTGAAGCAATTTATCTTGAAGTCTTAAATACAATATAAATTGCATTAGCCATAGTCATAACAAAGATGGCCATTGTTTAATTCTCTTTATATAATAACAGAAAAATTACCAGTGATTTCAGGCATGCCATTCTTGAATTTTATACCCTTCAATTCATTAGCCTTTTTGAATGACTTCGAAGAACTAGCTGTAAGAGTACGTTGGTATTTACCATCTGATACATCTTCAAACACAGTTAGCATTTTAGAAACTCTAGCAGTATAACCAGCCAATTCAGTTATCTAAAAAAGAATAATAATGACTTACTAACCAAAAGATAGGTTTTCTTTTAAATATAAAATGGTTAGCCAAAACAAAAATTTCATTTTTTAATATGTCTTTAACCATTAAACATCCAGACCATAAAATAAATTCAATTCAGTTATTTCCAAAAGTAGCAAACCAATATGTATTCTATTATTACATTCATACATAGATGATTTGATTGCATGCTAAACTATGGGATTCTCCCACTTTAAGAGTTCATTTCTCAGAGCTGAATGTTATCAAATTAAAATAATATAACATCGTTTGATTTCCAAGTTGACCGGCAGTACTCTTTTAAAAAGCGAGATAAATGAAGACTGGAAATAAAACATGTATTAAGTATCAAAAACAAACATTTTTCGTATCAAAACATAGTAAATAACAAGCTTTACAACCTTGGAAATGATGCAAGTATCCAACAAATGCTGAAAAACGCATAGGTAGATGTTGCCAGTGATATAATTAATACGAGGCTCAAAACTTATTTTTCGTTGTCATGTAAAATTAGCAATTTGGCACTTACTGGCTTTTCCATTTCAGTCTTGAAATGTCTAAGGCCTGAAAGGTTGATTCAAATGTATAAAGTCTCCAAAAGATACACAAATTTCAGTAAAATTGCCTTATTATTTAAACATACAACGGAATTATTGATGGATCTAATTTCTTTTAGAGAAACAAGGTAAACCAATTCAAAGTAATGATATAGACATAACATCACTTCATGCCCCTGTATCTAGAATCATTATAATTCTTTATAATCGGTTTAGGTGGACAAAGTGATGATATAAAACACATATCATTAAAAGGTTACTAATAAGAAAATCATTTAAAATTTCTGTATGCTTTTTTTACAATAAGACAAATTTCAAGTATCACTTCATGCAGTATAAAAAATAAAATGAAAATCATACATAACCATACAGGGAAATGCGAGATGGATTTGAAAAAGAGATAGATAAATAAGTATAACTGAAAAATAAGTTTCAAATTACTTCTTTATAAGATGACATAAGTCTTTCAGTAGCATCCCCACCAGCAATTAAAATATTCTTTGCAGTCGTCATGTACTGTGTTCGTGTGCTGACACCATCATCACTGTAACTGTCATCTGAAAATTTTCAAATATAGATGGTCATACAATTATAATGCTTGTAACAGTATATAACATTATTCTGCTGAGAATATTTGTATTACAAACAGAGTTTGTTTTGTACTTTAAAACAAATAATAGTCAATGAAACAATGAATTAGGAGAATGCATAAAAATTAATCGAAGCTTGACCAATTAAATAATGAAAAGTTATCCACAACTAGAAATGGGTAGGATTACAATGAACTTCTACACTTAAAGCAAATTCATAAACTCGATTTGATGAAATGTGCACTTTCAACAGTGATGTGTTAAACAGTAAAACTTCATAAAAATTAAATGAATTAGATACCGAGTCAAAATGTTATGCTTGTCGCAAGCATCAGTAGCAGTCAAATTAAACTGAGCCCTGACAAAACTGCAATACAAAATTATTACAGTTACTCATCTGAATACTTCATTTTGTGTGATATTTTACAATGCAACATGATACAATAATGTGGTATGATGACATTAACAGAAGTGTATGAGCTTTTGATCTAGTGAAATCTGTATGGCTTTGAACTATTAGATCAGTGGTTCCCAATCCTTTTGGTTGTGCGGACCAACTGTTGTGTAAAAAATGGTTTGAGGCCCACTAACTAAATATACAAGCAAAAAAAAAAAATATATATATATATATATATATAACATGAAAAATAAACATTTTTAAAAACACAATATTTTTTTTAAAAAAATACAAGGAAAAAAATGTATGAAATGGAGAAAGCTATTTTGAATATCTTTTTGTTTTTTGTTTGCAATATCATATATATATATAGTAAAAAACAAAATCGAAAAAATTAAAAACCTATATATGTATGTCATGGTCGTAAGTCGGTTATTATGCGTAATGTAATGTCTTGCATCTAAGTTTTAGTTGGACATTCACAGCTAAGTTAAAGATCTAAATAAATTTATTAAGATATATACATCTGGATTAAATTTACAAGAGCAAATCTTTCTACGTTAAATAAATACTAATACAAAGTAAAAGCCCAGTGGGGTGTCTCATTCACTGACACAATATAAATACAGCGAGTTTCGCTGGAAATGTTCGGTTCGGACTTTGACTCAATCAACAGACTGGTTGATTGACTCTGGAATTTCTCTCTTCTCCGACACAGAAAAAGCCTAACCCGCATGACTGTACAGGTTCATGTTGACACAGAAAAAAACCTAACCCGCAAGATTGTACAGGTGTGCTACTGCATTTGAGGGACATGCTAAATTTTTAGAATTATTTTTTATAGTACCAGTAGGATCCAAGACTACCTATAAATATAAAATAAAATAAATTTAAGGATGAAAATATCTGTGGTCTTAAAGGGTTAATTTAACAGCATAATGATAATAAAATGAGTAAGATTTTTGTAGGAAAATAGAAATTAACTATAGCAAAACTTCTTATTGAATTATTTCTCTGCAGAGGAAGATTAATAAAAAAATATCTTGCTATGATCTTTCAAAATTAAAAAGGTACAGCAACTTTATCATGATCATACATTTTTTCATAAAAGCAAAACTTCTTCCTCGAGGAAGTTGAGATCTAATATACTGCCTACAGTTATTTTTACATCTAAATTTATATATAATGCCTGTATAAAACACAATTAAGTCATTAGTTTCATAAAGATTAATCATAATTAGATAAAAAAAATGTAGTTAAAATATTCTACAGAATATACACAATGTAAGTAAAATAATAATCAGAGCAACAATTTCCTCAATCTTATTTTACCAAGTTTTTTTTATTTCATACCTCATAGTTATATTTCGAACAATTTTAATCCTAAACAAGTTGCAAAATGTTTGGTTACATCAAAATTATTGGCCATAAAAGTTAGAAAAAAAACTCACTTGCGTCTGTTTTTGTATATCCTGTCATTATGGGTAAGGATATAATTATCATACCAGCCGCACTCCAGCAATATTTCATGAGGAACTGCTCCAACATAACATACCACATTTTTTTGTTATAAATTTTATTCATTTGCCACGCCAAAGCCTTGTAACTTCTTTGCAATAATGACAATTCAACCTACAAGAGTATTAGTTCATTTAAAGAGGCAAATATTTCAAAGAGAAAATCATTAAAATATTATACATAACTTGAGTATTTACTAGTTCTAACAGATAGAAATTCTAAGCACCTGAAAGTATATTTTTCAATACATATCATTTTACTATATAACTCAAGAATACAGACAGAGGAGGAAAAAAAACCCTTTTGAAATTAGTAAATTAATACATAAACCGTTAATGAAAAAATAAATTCAAAATGATCTTGCTCCCTAAAATAATAGCACACAAGAAATGATATATTAAAAAACAGACCAAGTCATAACAAACAGACCAAGGATACTGGTGAATTCCATGAAAAAGGGGGCATGGCACTTAAATTTTAAAAATTAATATTTGACCACTTGCAATACATAATTTTTTCAGAAATAAGTGAACTTTTTGAAAAAAAAAAATTTTTTTTCAGTTTGACAAAATTTATCTTTCAAAAACTGTGCTCAAAGTTACTCTTTTACTTCATTCGTTTGTGGGTCTGATTATCTGAATTTTAATTCAACCTATAAATTAATTATTTATAAAAGTTTAAATAGGTCAACTATTATACTTTAAGTGTTCTATTAAGTTTTTCTTTCATTTAATTAATCAAAAAAAAATTACCAGAAAAATAGTATATTAATTATTCAAATTGAACATGTCCTTCCATTACCAAAAAATTGAATATCAACTACCTCACTCAAAACACACTGGGTTAACAATTCTAAGTTTTTCAGTTCAATGCAGGTTTATGGTCCTTAATAATTAGATACAGCCAACATTTTTCAAAAATAAAATTTTAGGAGTTTATTTATGGTAACAGGAAGACATAAATCATGGTAACAGAAGGACAGTCATAGTTAAGCTAATTTTTACTTAACTTTTATAGTATTATTAATATAAAAAACATATATTTTCTGTTTAAAATGAGAAGTTATTTTATAAATATTTTACAAATTATGATTGTGTGTACTCTCATTAAAAAATAAAAATTTATAAGAATAATCTGGTAACACACACAACAAATTTAACCACATTTTTACTAAATACTTTAATTATTAGGTAATATCTATATCAATGCCTTGCAAATAATTAACTAAATTCTAACTGTATCTGTAATAGTTACTAACATATCCTTGACCTTAACTGTTAATGTGTAAACAAAAATAACAAGACTTTGTTTGCTGTTTCTCCACATGTTCTACTTGCCCGATTCAATTTTATTTTTTATTTACTCATTCTATTTTATTCTTTTTTAAACATTAGAAGACTTTTAGATTTTGATAACTATTGCATACAACTGCGTATCGATATTGTTAAATTTTTCAATGTTTTGTAATATAAGTATATTTATTAATTCTCATTGGTGATTAGTGAACAGTCATCTTAAATATTACTATGCCTTTAACTCCTGCTAAAAAACAGAGACTTTATAAGGAAAGAATGAAAGCTAAAGGATTGCATCAGCAAATGAAAGAAAAAGACAGGAAACGAAAAAGAGAGCGACTTATAACTTTAGCTCCAAGAGATTTAAAATTGCTGCAATTGCAAGAAAAAAATGTGAAAAAAAAAACTAAAATAGCTAAGGGAGAAAAATCAACCAGAACTTTCATTGCAAAACCAAAATTCTGAAGGTTTAATTTATATTTTTCCTGAAAAAGAGGACAAATGTTGGATTGACACTGAACAAACAATCAAAAAATTGTCTGAACCCGAGATAATTACGGAGGGTTCTGGCATTAGACTGAGATGCAGATTCAAGTTTAAATCTGTCACATCTGCTGATAAATAAGCCTTATGATTTTCAAATATATTTGAAATAAATCAAGCATTTTTTAACTTATATTTTGTACTAGGTCATTTTTGTCCTTCCGTTACTAGTTTAAAATATCTATTTTTAATAATAAACATAATTATTTTCAAAAGAACTCTTAATTTTCAATGAGTGAGCCCTCCTTAAGGTGCTCCCCCCCCCAATTTATTTATTTTTTTTTAATTTCTTAAAATAGTTTAACTGAACTTTAAAGTTAATTGTGTAAAAATTCTCAGGTAGGAAAAATTTCTTCCGTTACCAGAACAGAATTGCAAATCCTAGTTTCCTTTAAAAAATATATCAAATTTCTGTGAATACCAATAGCAGCTGTCGGTATTTTTCACAGAAAAAAATAAAACAGTGTTCAGATTTAATTGTGTTCATGTATTTAGGAACTCAACCTATATTTGGATTTATTTTTACACTGAGAATACAATTATTTTCTATAAAAATTTCCTTATAGATGAAAGAAAATACTGAGTTCTTCAAAAAGACAAAAAAAAAAAAAAAAAAAAGGTTTGTTCTAAATAAACTTTTAGACACTCTGAGTTGATGCTCTTTTTTTAAGTCCATTCACTCGGGTGCAATACGACATTTTCAAGATAACAAGTTATACCAAAATGCACACAGAATGGGTTTCATTTTTTAAAAAAAATTCCTTAGAAATCTTCAATTACTAAGAAACTGTAATTTCAATGAACTCTTTCTGTTTTTAACTCACATGTGAAACAAGGAGAAAAACAGTACTGAGCTTTAATAATTAAACCTAAGCAATTAACATCCTTGCAAAAAAAAGTTGTAGATTCTTCAAGATCATAACAGCAACAAAAAATTCAGTTCATTCTATCCAGTTTCTAATAAAAATTTATACATCAGTTACTTATAAGACCCTACAAAGAAGGCACCATGATAACAATTTAAGTAACCTATAATTCTATAAATCTCTTTACTTTCTCAATGGAACATTTTACCTAATATTTTATTTTAGTGTTTATTTCATGGCTTATTAATAAGTTTCACAGTTGTATATTGTAGAGTGTTAACAGAATAATAATTAAAATTTATTATGAAGTAGAATTAAGGATCTTCTAAAATAAACTGTAATGACAAATTTATTGCCTTAATAAATTTGATGTTTCTTGAAAATAAACAATGTGACAGATAAAAAAAATGCAAAAGAACTGATGTAACTGATAAACACGAGAGAACTGATGCTTTTGAATAGAACCTTTCCAATCTATATTTGTGTTCAAAGAAATTTGTTTATAATATGAAGAATTGGGCATCTTTTAAAAATAGCATTATCTCTTATCTTAGATCTAAAACAAACCATGCAAAATATAAAAAAAATCAAGTTAGATAAATTCTACACATTTATATTTTACATCTGTAAAATTTTCAAACAAAACTTTACATACCTTATGACCTCCATAAAAAGCAATTTCTTCAGCATTTGTGATTAGTCGAGAATGCACAAATCTTAGATATCCTTTGCGTTTGGCTTCTTCAGAAACCAATTTTCCAAATTTTGGAGTAACTTTACGAAGAATATGAGCAGTGACAGAAACAACAGCAGCTGCAAATAATTGTCCAGACATTCCATATGAGCCCATGCTGCTCGCCATTTTAAACAACGTGAAATTTATAATTATCAAATCAAGAAGAGGCTTTGTTATGTGTGAATACAAATGTGCTATCGACTGAGCGAAAGATGTAATGTCTTCTGTTAAACAATGATCAGCGTTTTCTAACCGGCCATCCAAATTGCTCACTCGATAATAAGTTTGGTTTTTGAAGTACAAAGAATATGCATACCGTACAAGCCTTGTACGAAACGCAAGAGCTAGCTGACTTTCTAGAAATCTGATTAAACTATTAAGAAATGTGGCTGGTAGTGCAATCAACAACCATTTTGTTAACTGCACTGTAAACATACGGATATCCTTACGGACAATAAATTTAACAACACAACCTTCTAATTTTGCTACATATATAGACAGAAATGTCCGCATAATTAGTGAAAAAGTATGTAAAAGCAGTAAACCAGCTTCTATGTTCCAAACACCAGGTATCATCACTTTAATTAACTTTGCAAGCTGCTGAAGAAAAACTTTATTAAAAGCTGGGAAATTTTTGAGATCATATATGCTGCTCTCTTCTTTTTTTCCATCTGCTTCTTTACATGTTTCAACTTCGTCAATTAATTCATTATCGGATATCACAGGACTGCACGCATTTTTCTGAGGACTTGTAGATGAAATCTGTTGCTGTGCTTCAGTAGCTCGATTTTTAAGACTTTTTATAGTTTTTGCAAGCATAGGAAATCCAACACGCGTAGCATATAGAAGGCAAACACCACTCACCATACATAAACTGACTTTCTCCGGTGGTATCGAAGTTTTATCAGAAATTTTCTGAACAAATTTGGAGAACGTATTCGTCATGATGAGGCACGATTTGTCAAAAGTATACTAAAATTTATATAAATATTATAAGAAATTTATTTCTTAAAATTATTTCCTCATTATGGGAATTTCCACAAATATAAAATGCTATAATGTTAAGTAAAGAGGCACAATTATACTTCACACCGAAAAAGCCAGTGAGAAACGAAGAGTGAGCAGCAGTCCGTGTTCCTCTTCTACCTATCCATTATTGCGTAAACTTGGAAAAGAACTTCACACAACCATTCAACATCAACTGTTAAAAAAAAATCACTGTCAAAAAATCGCATCAGATTTACGTCATTTGTGATAGTTGCAGCAGACATCAACAGATGACACTGTTGTCATTCCGAAATTAAAGATGTTGTTTCCAAAAACTAATGCCAAAATTATTCTTTTTTAATTCTTTTCTTCATTTTACTTTTAATGTATTCAATATTGTGAGCGTTTTATTTTGAAATTCAAAATACCAAACAGCTTTAAACTTTTTTCCGTTGGGGGAAAAATGTCGCTCTAGAGCAATGATTACATTGTTCTCATACTCAGTTTTCAATGGAAGCGTTTTCTGTTTTGTTTATTTATATTAAATGTGGTGACTACGTAATTCCGGTGTAGTGCTAAGTCAATAGAATTTTCAAAGCAGAAGTCCAAAAGATCTGCAAATAAAGTCAAGGTTTCTAATGTAAGTATACAAAACAAAAAACTCGTCCACACATTTATGAAGCGATGAAACAGTCTACTTCTTCTTCTTCTTTTTTAACATATTAGCTATTGAACATAATTAAATACATTAAAAACTCTTAACTTCTAAAAACAGTTCAAAATAGAACAACAATGAAAGAACTGTGTTGTTTTTCAAAATGATGTATTAAATGAATATTTCGTTTAAAAACAGCTTACCCAGATTGCAATTTTAGTTTGCATCGAACTTGCAGCAAGCTTGCACTGCAAATCTGCAGCAAAGTTGACACGACAAGAGTTCAAGCTTGAAACAAGTTTGCAGAAGCGACGAAGTCACCACGTGACGAACTTGCAGCAAGTTTGCCACGTCAAACTCATTGCAAACATAGCAAAAGCAGAGTACGAAAAAACGTCGAATTAGAACTCGCGACCTACCGCTTCCAAAGCGGACGCTTTAACCACTCGGCCGGATAAACTCTGAGAGGAGACGATAGATTTCGCTAATTGATCGGGCATATTCACTATCCTGACAATGGACTCGTCTCCGGAACCAGGGGCGAGGTATCCCGTAATCAAGAAGATCGTACATATGATTTATTTTAAGCTCTTTTCTTGATTTCTTTAATTTTTAAAATTTTGTGTTGAGAACATGATTTGAAATCAAAGAGAGAGCGATTTTCGCTAATAACTACGTTTTGCTAGTAGAATAAATTATGAAATTAGGTTTCAAAAGTAATTACTTTTAAAATGGGACAAAATGTAAGTTATTATTTTTCAACAAACATTGACTGTTTTTTAGGTTTAATTTTGTTTATAAACGTTAAAATTTCAACATTAAGAAAAAGGCGATATAGTTTTCTTTAAAGTGCGAGTTCTATATTTAGTAAAAAGATGGAAAATGTTTCAAAAATTTTTTATAAAAAAGTTAGTTTTTACACAAATTATCATTGACTCATTGAATTAATAAAAAGAAGGACGGTCTAGGAGATGCTATTAAAAATCGGATGTTTTTTCTAAAACAGAGACAAATATAATTATCCCTTTGTGCTATCATCTTTGCATCAAGCTTGTTTTGCAAACTTACAGCAAGCTTGCATTGCAAGGAGGGGTGGCGCTAGTTGTCACGGCGAACTTAAGGCAAGCTCGTTTTGCAAGCGAGGGTGGCGATTCTGCATTGTTAATTTGCCACAAGTTCGCTTCAAGCTTGACGCGTCAAATTTGCCATGACAAGGTAATATCAAGTCAAAATCAAACTTGCTGCAAACGTACGTGCTATCTGGGTTCTATTCTTGCATGACTATTATTTTCTCATTTTTAAAACTGGTCCCATCTCAAAGATTTTCTCTTTATTTCGCTTCTTCCCGAATCGAACCATACGTCTTCGTCTTTCATATTAAGACTCCTTGAAAATGTCAAATATGTATATGTAATGATTTGGGGCTTTCCGGTTTTTAAAAACTCTTCTTGACTTTTAATTTATAATATTATTTCTACTTAAATTATAATATAAGAACAACTGCGGCTCTGGGTGAGGCAGTAAATTGGGCTATTGAAAATAAAAAGAAAATCAACATTTACACTGATAGTAGGTCTTCCATCGAGACCCTCAAGAGCTACGGGTCTAGATATGAATTTGTAATTTCCATAAAAAATAAATTTTGCTTGGCGGAGGGATTGGGTGGTCTTGTCTGGGTGAAGGCTCACGTTGAGATTCCGGGAATGAGCTTGCCGATCACTTCGCCAAATTGGCTAGTGTTGAGAGTGAGGGTATGGATATTCCATACCCTTATTCCTTTGTTAAATTTACACTCAAATTGAAATTCCTAGAAAATTGGCAAATTTATTGTGGAACATATGAAAGAGCTTCTGGAAACGAAACCGGATCAGGGGTTTTGTTCCTCGCGTGGAAACAAGAACTTTAATTAAAAGTAAATATTTGATATATTTTTTAACGGGACATGGACCATTTCCCTGCTACCGCAGCAGATTTAAAAGTTTATCTTCCCCACTTTGCGAATGCGGGTCACTTGGAGATCCTGACCATTATCTTTTTGAATGCTTAATGACACAGGATCATCACCTAAAGAAGCCTTCTTGTGAAGCCAAGAATTTGTGGCTTAAAAACGTGATGCCGACTGCGGCTAATCACGAAAAACTTGTGAATTGTTTTAAAGTTAGTAGAGCGATCTGTTATCGTTTGAGTGGGGTGTAGCTGGTCTACCCTTTTTTTAAATGACAGTCTTTGGGGTTTTATGTTTAATTGAATGTATAATGGTTTAGGTTTAGTTATATTAACGTCCCGTTTTGAAGCAACACTAGGCTATTTTGGGACCGACCTCGTTATTTTGAACCGCGGTCAGATGACGGGGACGGCACCTGAGCTGGCAACCCCCTTTCCAAACTTCCATGCCACACTAATGGGAGGACGTTTGGCCACTACGTATGATTTAGCTTGCAACAGGCCCTATACATGGCGGATCTTCATTGGAATCGGTTTTCGAGCATGGAACCCTCCGGCCCCAAAGCCGAGACCATACCACTAGGCCACCGCGGCCTCTCAACATATATTGGATATATACTTTATTTCATTTATTATAAACTGTAATAGTATGCTTTGACTTGGTCATTTTGAAAGAATTTGTTTGGTCTTGTGGTCGATTTCATGGCCTTATCATTTTGAAATTTTAGACATTTGAATTTAAACTTTTAGGATTTTTTTTATAAAGGTTTAAATTAAATTGTTTTCAATAAAGTTTTTAACATAGAAAATTTAATGTATGACAGTTAGGTCTGATTCCCTTTCCTGGTCGGGGGCGCCTTGGACAGTTGGAGGGGTGGGCCTGGTTGCTCTGCGTTGCATATGACTGACTGGGTATCTTTGAATTGGTGGGTTTCTTGCAGTGGGAGCGGTAATTCATGTTGCTTTTTATAATATGTTTTAATCAATATACCCGGTGCATGCTTGGTAATAGAGTACTGATATTTTTTAAAGTTTTAACTGATTTGTTGTGTGGGTGAGAATGGATTAGTATTTTATATTTTTTTCAAAAAAGGGAAAAAAAATGATTACCAATTCATTTTGTGTGTAGAGTTTGTTTGTTTGTGTGTTGTTCGATATTTGGTTCGATATAATTTGTCTGTGTCTGTTTTGAATGTGGTTTTAGGTTGGCTTCTTTAGGTAGATTCCTTATAAGAACTCTACCTATTGCAATGGATCTCACGACACGACTTCTGGAGAATTTCTGCAGATCTTCACCGGCCATGACCCCTAGAACCCAAAACCACCCTTCGTTCAAAAGTTTATATATATATATATAAGAGGCAAAACATAATAGAAAAACAATAAAATAAAATAAAATAACAAACATTCATATCAAATTCGAAAAGATATGAAAAAACGAATTGAAAGTATATCCGACTAAAGATAAAAATGCGAATAGCAATAGATGGAAAAATATATAAAATTATATCACATATGCAATGAATGCGCTAAAAGCTGCAATTCCAAAAGTGCTGTGGTAGATAGAGTATAAATTGTAAAATGAAAGAGTATAAAACGTAAAATTATATTTAGCAATTCACAATAACTTCATCCCCTGAAGAAATGTTATTGTGTTTCTATTGCGTTTTTCACACATTTTACGTTCTATACTCTTTCATTTTGCGATTTATATTCTCTCTCTCTCTAAAAGGTGGTCCTCATCATTGTGTTTATTATCTGCTTCAGGAAAAATTTGTGTTCATGATAAAGAAAAGTGCGCCGTCATTTGCGACATCGAAGATGTTTTTTTTCGAAATAGTGAAAGCGTCTTTTGAAACAAGATGTCATAGCGAGTACGGGTCGCTATTGAAAAATTTCTACTAAAAAATTGATTTCATCTAAAATGCTATTTTGAATAATTATTTTTCTAAGTTTTGAATTTTAATTATTTCTTCTAAGGCGTGTTTTTCTGCTACCAATTTAAATTGCTTGATTATTATTATTTTTTTATCTGCTGTATATTTTTAAATATTTGTAAATTTTTCTTATTGATAATTTTTGAAAACTGACGTCAGTATTACAAACTAAGATATTTTATTGTGTTTAGAAATTTAAGTTGTGTTAAGATTTAATTAATTTGTTTATTTGAATGAATCTTAGATCAGGATTGAAAATGTCTAACACTAAGGATAAAAGCATAGAAATCGTAGATTGTAGTTCTAATGCTGATGTACCCATGGAAAATACTAATTTAAGTGACCCACACATAATTCCTTTTGATGCTGAAAATGGAATAAAGATGGAATTATAGCTGCAGTATTTTAATGAGACATATAAGCAACTTAATACTGTTACAGTCATCGAAAGCCACTTCCCAGCAATGCAGGTCTTATGGTTGGGAAGAGGGTTTTACAAGGTGAAGCATGGAGTGACCTCAGCGACTCTCGTGGCACGCATGACCTTGGCGACAAACTTGGCGACCATTTTGGCGACTTGGCGACAAATTTGGCGACCTTGGCGACAAATAGATTATTCTCGAAAATGCAATCCTTTTCTCGATATTTCTATTAGGGGCCGAGATCTAGGATTTTCATGAAAATTCTATGTGACGTCACGGCCTAACGGGGAGAGTATATAAGACCGCGTTTGGACGACAGCAGGGTCTTGATCGACTGGTGACTTCACTGTGAAGCGCGAACGTCTTCGGAGTTCTATCTGCTGAGTGAGCTAATCAGCTGAGCTGTTATTGTCGTGACTAGTTATTGGCTGACTGTTTGTGCTGTTAGATATTTGCTGACTGAACTGTCATTACCTGTGAATTGTTGTCTATTTACATTGGTAATCTGTGCAAGGACTATTGTTTCCTGTACCTGTGTTACGTGTTTTCCGGCATATTTGTAAATAAACCTTCATTCTCCATTATCCTGCGTGTTGGACTGTTTACACCATACACCCACGGTAAGATTTTGTGCAACAATACAAATGAAGATTGGAAAGTAAAAAATATATCTAAATTTCTGAAAGGTTCTGCACTAACACACTATATCAATTACTGTTTAAATATCTGTAATTTGGATGATCTCTACTCTGTTCTTACTGAAAATTTTTTGCAACCCATTGCAGTTAACTTTGCTGATTTTTCACAGCATCATTTAGAAAAAATGATGATTTTTTAAATACTTTCATGAAAAATTAAATTGTGGAAGAAAATTGGGTCTTTCCTCTCAGCTGATTTTAGAAGGTCTTACAGATGGGTTACCTACCTGTTGGGCGGCCCTAAAATGTATTGGCATCAAATCCAAATGTTGAGGAGGTTGGGGCAACAAATATTGGGTGGCAATAAAATGTTACAAATATAAATATTGGATGGGGTAGCTAGGATTATATTAAATCGTTAAAGCAAGGTAGATGCCCAAAAATAAAGTATAATTTAAAATATATATTGAACAATTAATCACTTCTGGGTACTAAATCACATGACACAATAATAAGCAATTCAAGCTATATTGAAATAATACACCTACCTTTACTGACCTGAAAACCCTAGCTACTATGAAAAGTCAATTTGCATATAGTGGTAGTACAATACCAGTTGTAAAAACAAATCAGAGAAATTAAAACAGAATCAAAATCTATGAATTTAAATCTTTTTTTTATTTTAGAATAGTTTAAATTAAATTACTTTATCACTGCCACAAGTTATACATATACAAGATGATGCACATTTTAAAAAATGTAATAACCAAAATAAAAATATGTAGCTACACATAATACAACGCACTGCAGGCTCAAAAAAATATATATACTAATAAGGATATTAGGTAGAAACCACAAATTTAAGAAACATCTTGATTCTGCAGAAATGGCGGTACATTTACAGAGCACATCACAGTCTTTGTTTCGCTTGTAAAAAAAAAAAAACTAACCAAAGCACACGCTGTATGAAAAATTCGGAGAATTTGTAATATCAGAAATTACGTTATCATCCTTGAGGTAATTCAGTCGCATTATTGGTACACTAACAAGTTTCCATGCACATTTCCATCAACACACTGTTAACGCAAATAATATTGAAGAGCAGGCTATTGAAGAATTTTGCACCCTGATCATTTCTAGTGCAGGGCTTGAAAATTCAGTGCACTCTAGCTACTGAAATGTATATTGAAAATTTTAGCACCAAAAGCTGTCACAATCTTCTCCCTTTTTCATCTGAATAAAGAAAGATGAAAAGAAAAAACTCTTTTTTTTCGATGACACCATTCACTGCATGAAGGTTTTAAATTCGCAGAATCCAGAAGATTTCAAATTTGCAGAATCAAAAATTACATCATCACACGAAAAAATATTGTTGAAGAATACAACACTTTCATCATTTTGCTCCAACGGAAAAATAAAATATATATAAAAATGATTGACTCTCTGAAGGCCTTAAGGTCCCCAGAAGCCTTAAAAAGGCCCTGGGACCTGCAGCTGCCAATACCTTCACTCGTTCAGAGAAGCACACAAAAGAAGGTTCAAATCGTAACGGAAAACGCTTCCAAAGCCAGACGCCAAAGCCTCATAACACCAAAAACCTACGCGAGCCAAGATGGCGAATAAATAATCCCGTTGCAAAATTAGAATTTAAAAATTAATAAAGTTGAAACCTTAATGGAAACAACAACAAAAGTTAAGACAAATAATAATTAAATCGAAAACAAAGTAAATAATTAAGTAAAATTTAGAAATTAAATGAAACGGCTAAAATTATCGTTTGAATTTCAAAATTTGCCAAAGTTGCCACAAGAGAAGAAAGAAACTTTAGTGGCGAAGAATTAAATTAATTAAAAATACTGACAAAACCGAAAAATGATGTTGATGCAATATTTGCAATCTAACACTACCCAATACAAACAGTTAATGACAGTCCAACCCCCTAATACACCTACAGAATGGCTCACGGTAGCCACGAAATTTTAAAAAATTCAAGCATCTTCTCCTGAACAAAATGCAGTCAGAAATAATGAACCGCCAATGAGAACAAGACCAAACTTTATTCCTAGACAACAACCACATTTGTATCTCGACTACAAAATTCTTTTTTTAGGCCAAATTTTCAAAATTTCTCGAGGTCGCGTCCAAATCATTTTTCTAATCCTCATTCCAACACTTTTGTGAATCAAAGATTTAGGCAAAATCACAATGCTCATTTTCAAAATAGGTTACCTTCTTCTTCATGCAGAATTTGCATCAGACAAGGTATTCCTTCCATTGGACTCAATTGTTCCTTTGAGACAACCACAGTTTACTTGTGACATGCCCATAACAAATAACTCTGTTTCCCAGTGCACAGGAAACTTTGTTAGTTCATCACAAGTGACAAATGGCAGTGAAAACACTTCTAATGACAGACAAAACCCTTCTACTGAGGCCTCTGACCCAGTTTATTGACAATTATTAGTGTCCGGACACATTTCAACTTTACCAAATCCTTCAAACTTGGTACATTTACCTATGATGCGTACTTTACTTAATAATGTTAACATTGTTATTGACACAGGATCCACTCTTTCTCTCATATCTGCAGATACAATCAATAAACTTAATCTACCGAGACAACATACTAAGCCTGCCAGATTAAATCAAGCCCATGGCAACTTTCAACTTACCCAAATATGTGACGTTTATTTACAAATTGACCAAATAAATAAAAGAATAATGATGTAAATCATTGAAAATCATTTACCATATATCATTTTGGGACTGTTTGATTGTAGTCTATATAAACTTCTTATTGATTGTGATAAAAATCAAATATTACAAAATGGAAAATATATTATAAATCAACATACAAAAATAAATAATCAAATGTCTTTACATATACAAGAAAATACAAATAACAAAGTGGATAATCAGGATGGCATAGTTAATAACTCAGAGGAAATTTTTCCACCTTTGATTGTTAAACAACTATCCCCTCCAATCTTATTCCTTATGTCAGAAAATTCTCATGTCTTCTCTAAAAATAAATATGATGTATGGAAAATCAGAATTGAATCCACTAGAATAAATTTGACATCAGACTTGCCAGTTTCCCAGACAGCATACAGAACTTCAGCTACTGAAGAAGTTGAAATAAATAAACAAATAAAGAATTTATTGGCTGCAGGTTTAATTAAAGAATCTAATAGTTGTTACTCCTCTCCTGTCACGTTGGCTTACAAGAGATGAAATGAAAAACACTAGATTGTGCATCGATTATCGAAAATTAAATGCTATTTGTAAAACTGATGCTGAACTTTTACCACGAATTGACACATTGTTGGATAAATGAACTAATGCTAAAATATATTTTCAACTTCAGATATTGCATCAGGTTATTGACATATTCCCCTTCATGAAAAAGATAAAGAAAAATTAGTTTTTGTTACAAGTGAAGGTTTATATGAATTTCAAGTTCTCCCTTTGGTTTACTCACTGCAATATTTAATCTTACCATCTGTAGAATTTTAAATAAACATAAATGATCAACTTTTGCATGTCATTATTTTGATACCATAGTGATTTTCTCAAATTCTTTTGGGGAACACTATGCTCATTTAGAACAAATATTCAAAATTTGTGAAGAAGAAAATATCAAACTAAAATTTTCAAAATGTGCTTTCGCTAAGGATAAAATAAACTTTCTTGGCTATGTAATTAAAGAGGGTTGCATCACTCCTGACAATCATAATATTGAAAGTATTAAACAATTGCAGCCTCCAAAAAATGTTAAGCAACTTCAGGATTTTCTTGGTTCAGTCAACGTTTATAACAAATTCATTGATTCATATGCTAAAATTAGGGAACCTTTAAATGAACTTTTAAAGAAGGATAAGCAATGGCATTGGACTGCAGAATGCCAAGAAGCTTTTGAATTGCTAAAAAATAAATTAGTAACTAAACCTGTATTACAATTTTATGACCCTAAATTACCTCTTCATGTGTTCTGTGATGCTTCTCAAGTGGCAATTGGGACAATTTTGAAACAGCCTGATAGTTCTGATAATCTTCACCCGGTGTCATATCATTCTAGAACTTTACATAGTTATGAAAGTAATTATTGCATCACGGAATTGGAATGTTTGGCTATAGAAGATGCCCTTGATAACTTTTATTATTATTTACATGGTAAAAAGTTCATAATCCATACTGATCATGCTGCCCTTGTGCGGCTTAAAAATGTAAAAAATTTAAGGGGAAGATTGTTTCGTTGGTCTTTAAAATTAAGCATGTTTGATTATGAAGTTAAATATTTAAAGGGAACAGCAAATGTTGAATCTGATATGTTATCAAGGCATCATGCTGCCCAATATACCCAACATTCTGTACATTTACTTGAATTAGATGAGATAAAGACGCGTCAAAATTTAGGCAATTTGGATAATTCTAAATATAAGAAAATCAATGATGTCCTCGTCCTAAAAAAGAAACCATTTATTTAAAATATTTGTACCTTTCTCGCTAGGGAGAAAAGTTTTGCAAAATGCTCATGAATAATTTGGGCATCCGGGTACTCAAAAGATGTTAAATCTAATTACTCCTCAATACTATTGGCCTCACATTAACCAAGATATTTCGGTATTTGTCAAATACTGTGATGTTTTTCAATTAAATAAAAAGAAAGGGCAAAAAAGACTTGGTCTTTTACAGACTGTGCCACCCACAGATCGACCTTTTGAATATCTTTCGATCGATAATGTTGGAGGATTTAACTACTATAATTCTATTAAAAAGTATCTGCACTTAGTAATTGATCATGCAACTCGTTATGTTTGGGCTTTCCCTTCCAAAAGTGAAACAACAGAAACTTATGCTAATTGTCTAACACAAGTTTTCCAAATTCAAGTACCAACTAAATTGTTAAGTGATAGAAATGGTGATTTTACCTCATCTAAATTCAAACACTTCCTTAAAAATTACAATGTTCAGAAC
The DNA here is from genome assembly GCA_013235015.1 of Araneus ventricosus. Lineage (NCBI taxonomy): Eukaryota > Metazoa > Arthropoda > Arachnida > Araneae > Araneidae > Araneus > Araneus ventricosus. The sequence continues at coordinate 94,510 of BGPR01000492.1, forward strand.
TTATTAACATCTTCCCACCACTCACAAACGAATGGAAAATGTGAACGAGTGAATCAATCCATTGTAACCAAATTAAAATGTAAAGTAAACTCTTCTACCAAAATTCCTCTTCCCTCCGTCACAAAATTTCCTCCTGCATATTTGTTATTTGGCACTTTACCATATTCCCCTCCATTAACTAAAAATCTGATTCTCCTTCAGTTGAAGAAGCCAGGAAATTGGCAAAACAGAATACCGTAAAGTATCATGATAAAACAAGATTAAATATGATGCTCACTTCATTGACTCTCATTTTAAAACTGGCGACATTGTAATGTATGAGGAATTTAACTATCCTGATCGCAGAAAATTATCTCCAGTTTTTTCAGGTCCCTATGAAATATAAAAAAAGCATTCTGATGTAAACTACGAAATAACCAAACCAAATGCTTTAACTAAAAAAAACTACTGAAATTGTTCAGGCTTCAAAATTGAGAACTTATTATCCACCTGAAGAATTAAAATTGAGTCACGAATAAAAAGTATCTCTATACATAAAAAAAACACCTCTTTTTTCTACCCCTTGTCAGGTTGACCCGCCGTTTCCAGTCTAAATGTTTTTGTTTTCCCTCGATGTTGTTGTGAAATATTTTCACAATAAGAAATTGAACAAGTAGTTTTATGATTTGCGAGACAGCTCAGTTGCTCAGTTAACTTTCCTTCCTGGTTTCATCCTGAGTACTCTGTTTTCATCTTTGAAGACATAAGTACTCCTGGATGGAAGTAGGGAGAGAATTGAATTATTACCTCTGTCCTTAATGGCTGAATGGGATTCTGTAAACCCAAACTCACTAATTTTAAAGTACTGAAAGATAATATAGTACAGAATTCTTTTTATATACACAAACAAACTTTCATTTTTTATATAATTTGTTTCATTGTTCATGTTCTATAATATAACAATATTTTTAATCTTATTTGTTGATATTCCTATTTTAGTGTTCAGTTTTACTATATTGATATTTTTAAAGTTGTGAATTTTCGATAGATAGTGTATTCAACATTCCTATTTACCGTAGTCTAGATCTTCAAAACTGTGCCATCTAAAGATCTATTTTACAAGAATTTTGTATTTTACGCAATATTTTTGTTTTATTCATGTTTTACGTAAATGATTTCATACACATAATTATTGTTTTATATCTATTATTACACATTTATTGTTTCCTTATTAGAGATTATTTTCAAGTTTATGATAAAGTGAAAAAAAAGGGGAAAATTCTATAGAAATTCTTGTCCAAATTTAAATTTTAATTTCCTACTTGGGCATCCTTGTAAGATACAGGTGTGTGTCAAGGGCCCTGGTGTACACACGCATCTTGCGGAGGGGGGCATTGTAATAATCTCACTTAATTTTACTTTAAATTCTAATATTATATATTTTAAAATCTTAGTACAATATCAATGTATTCCAAAATCACTTTTCTTAAACTCCAGTTTCGTTTTATTTCCCGCACTGGATGTATATTAAATCTCATGTTTTGGCATATTTATTACTGAAAGAATATTTTAATCGCTTCCACGCGCACACATAAATCGCGAATTCGGCGTCCTTTTGGCGCCAGAATTTCCCTAAAACACTTACTTAATTTACTAAAAATAGCTAATATTCCCTTCACTTTGAACACGTGTCTATATGTTAAATCCCTATCTGAGAAAATGCAGGGATTTCTGTTGACTTGAAACTTTCATACGATATGTACGTATATTCCGCCACTCTCATAAAATGTTGAATAATAAATAAAAAAATAGCTCTTTATTCGGCCTTTTAATGACTAGTACAACGAAAACATTTCATATATATATATATAATGATTTCGTTGTTGTAGTCGTCCAATATGGGACAGGCCGAGTTATTAACTATTTTTCATTTATTAACAAAATATTTAAGTCAATTTTAGGAGAGTGGCGGACAAGCGCACATTTCGCATGAAAGTCTCAAGTCAAAAGAGAGCAGAAAATACCTGCGTTCTTTCAGATAAGGGATTAACAAATAGACACGTGATCAAAGTGAAGGGAATATTAGTTATTTTTAGCAAATTACGGAAGTGTTTTAGGGAAAAATATGGTGCCGACAAGTCGCTGATTTCGTGATTTATGTTGCGCGTGGAAACGATTAAAATATTCTTTTAGTAAGGAATAGGCCAAAACGCGAGATTTAACATACCTCCAGCGCAGGAAATAAAACGAAGCTGGAGTGTAAGAAAAGTGACAAAAATGACTTTAGAATACATTAATACTCTACTAAGATTTTAAAATATATAATATTAGAATTTAAAGTAAAATGAAGTGAGATTATCTCTCTCTCTCTCTCTCTCACACAGACACACACGCGCGCGTGCACACACACACACACACACACACACACACACGCACGTCATGATTTTCGGTGGGCACGTGAAAGCGATTAAAATATTCTTTTAGTAATAAATATGCCAAAACGAGAGATTTAATATACCTCCAGCGCGGGAAAAGAACGAAACTGGAGTTTTAGAAAAGTGATTTTGGAATACATTAAGATTTTAAAATATATAATAATACAATTTGAAATAAAATTAAGTGAGATTATTACATATATATATAATTTCATCCTTAATATATAAATCACACAGAATAATAAGTATAATATAAAATCCCTTGAATACCATAATATCCAATATTTGCTATATTAATGATAAACGATTGCCTAATTGCTAATTCTATGTTTTAAACAGAATACATGATGATAAAACTTATATTAAATACCTTTGGTTAGAATATTTCCGCTTCGATGCCGATCACTTAAGTAGTTTTCAAAAATCATTTTCGTACAATACGAGAAATCAGTCCCAAAGCACTTTTTAAAACATTATGTTCTACTCTAGTTTAGAGTGTTCCTCTCAAACTGATTAACTTTTTAATTCATCATTTCATTTGATGGCAAAAAATAATGTAGGAATAGCTTTTGGTTTCAGAACTATTATTAATATATTTGCAGAAAAACTAAGCATTTAAATTTTAAATCACGATGATAATTGCTCTCGCTGAATTGCTGAGAGAAAATTCGAGTATTTTCATCATTAACGATATCTTTTCTTTTGCCTCTACAAATCCAAATTTTCCGAACGTCACGATCTTTAGGAAATGAGCGGAGAGAAATTTTTTTTGCCTTTCCAATTTCTCGAACGCATCAACATCTGACAACAGCACAACCAGGCATTGCATTAGCTTTCAAATTTTTCCGTAAAACTATAACATTTGGCTCTAAAAAGACTCGTTTTACAATCTCTAATTTACGAACCAGAGGAAAACTCAAACTCTTTAGCATTCGCTAAGAGTTTGACTAAGAGACTCTCTCTGCGCTGAATCAAACGAGAAATATTCACAATAAAACTAAATCTCCCGCCTTTTAATTTGGAATGTGAGGAGAAAAAAAATAAATAATAAATAAATGAAACCCCGACATAAAACTCCAGACATAAATAAGCCCAAAAGATCATATTATTTATTTTATTCATCGAAAACTTCTATTAGACGACACAAAAAGCAAATAGTATCCTCAAAAAGCGAATCGATCATTTGTAATTGCTGTAAAGTAAACAAAAAGTGAAGAATCGGGAATCATTTTCATTAAAAATAAAAATTCATGACGCGTAATTTAAAAGCAATAAAAAGCAGTCTTGTGATGTAAAATGAAGATACAATAACGAACCATTAATCGGGTATTTTCACCGTTTCTTACAGATAGAATAATTTTATTTCTTTAATTTAAAGCCGCGTGGAATAGCGGAGAGTCTCGAAATCTGTCCTAATACGACGTCATGCGCAGAAGGACCTACTGCGCATCACATTTGTGGACCCCCCCTCCCCTGGTAGAAATGGTGTGAGGGGTTTGAAATTTTCATTTCCCTATAATTCCTCTCCAATTGAAAATAGGAAGAAAATTCAAATTAAGCTAATTATCGCCTTATCATAACGAACAATTTTTGTATTTAAAGTTTTTGATAGTTGCGATTGCTTAGAAGTTATGAACTGAAATGTGATTTTCCGCCCCCCCCCGAATTAAAATTGCCTTTTAACCTATGCATGTTACACCTTGTTTGAAAGCTCTCATCATTTACAGTCTCTTTTACCCTCTTTAATTCTTGCAGATCCAACCATAATAAAAATAAAGGACGAAATGTTCTTATCCTTATATCTTCAAACAAAAGGAATCTACCTTTGCCTTCCGGCTTGCCGACTGTTTTTTTTTGTATTTGAGCTGCATCTCACATATTACATTTTATGGGTGGAATTCCATTGATAATTAAAATTAAGAATGCATTGTTTGTTTCTCCCCGGCCATGGTAAATTTTTATTAGTAAATAAGTTTCACTCTATATGCTGTTATTTGTATTGTCCCCTTGGCCAGGTGAGCTCTTGTAATATGAAACTTTTATATGTGTTTATATGTATTTAATTTTCACCCATGTTGCAGAGAGTAGTATGTGTATATGAGAAAAAAGTTTTAATATGTGCGAGTGGGGCTTGAGTCCGTCCGCCTGCTGCTGGTCGGTTCTCTTCCCCTCCGGCTCTTTAATGCCTTAAGCCCAGTAGGGTGAGCTGAGTGGGTTGTGTTGCACCACACCAAAGAGAGGACGTTTGGCCTCCTACGTGTTATAGCGTACAACAGGCCCAATACACGACGAATCATCGGGTTTCGAGTCTGGAACCCTCCGGCCCCAATTCCGATACCTTACCACTAGGCCACCGCGGCCTACGTGAACTTTCAGAGCGGAGAAGTAAGCAAATAAGAATAAAAACAAAAATATGAATTTTAAAATATTTTTTGTGAGTTTTGTAATTCTGCTACCCTAAAGGACGAGTCACCATTGTCTTTAGGTAAAACTTAATAATATGCACAACGCTGAGGGTAAATAGTGTAATATTCTTATGCCTTACATTATTATATGCCATAAATTTTCATTTTCTGAAGTTTTCCTTCCATTCTTTATCAAGTCGATAGTTGCAATTGTCTGTTAATGAAACTGAGTAGCATTAAGCGTCATGGGCAAATTGTTTTCAATTCATGATGATTGGATGATGTACTAATAGACAAATATTTGCATTTCGCAGTTTTTCCATGTTAAATAAATTTGCATTTCTGCAATAAATATCTACATATAAATTTGTGAGCAACCCCTTTAAATTCAAAAATTAATACATCTCTGCAAGTTTTGCAGATAGAATCGTGAAACTTAGTTTACAAATAGATGAATGTAAGAGGAACATTTTTCTTATTGTTACTTCTGCTCTATGTGGAATGTATAAAAATTTACTGTTCTTAACTTTTTATTTTCCAACTAAAGTGTTTTCGCACAAATTCCTACATTATTTGATGAAATTTTGTAATTGGAAGTGTATGTGTAGTTGCAATATTTAAGGAAATAAATGATTGTTCCATTTTTTTGGGACATCCTGTAGAATATATTTCACCTTATATATACAATACATAGCATTAACTTTTTATTGTTTCGTTTTCTGAACTATCAAATTAGATAGCATACCACCTTTTGTTTCGTAAATGTGTTCTATTGAATCACCTAAGTGCCCATAGGGGCTTGAGATGTTTATGCATTCCATATAATTTTTGTATCAAATTACAACTTCTATAAATGACTTAATTTTAGTTTATAAGTTTCAAAATATGACAATTCATTGCATGTATGACGCGCGGGTACGATAGTCAACCAGCGGGAGTGGCCTCCCCTAAACTTTCTCGTATATTTTTCAAACATTTATCATTTCCCTTTCCCCTGCGTTGATAAAAAGTTCGAACCAACTGTAACCCAGAATGCAATGACTATCAGAAGGTTTTTCATTGTTGATTATAATGATAGTAAAATATTGAGGATGAAGAATCATATTCAAAAGATACGTATGTATTAAAACTTCCAAATTAATTTTTTTTATCAAACTCTAGCAATGCAGAGTTCCGCGTGGGGAGAAAGAAAACAGAAAAATAGCTTTGCTCGCTGAATAAGTGCCACTGCAAGATTGCTTCAATACGCAAGTAAAACAGTGCCTAAATGTTTGCTTCCTCACAAAATCTCCGTCCAGTGGTTTTCGAAACAAACTGCTGAGTTTTCGGAGAATCCCTTCTTTGCCGGCATTTATGGTCAGCGCAGAGTTGAACTATATAACAAGATCGACAGACAGTCAGCCCGTTGACGATTGGCCCAACATTTATACGGACCTTCACTTCATGACGATAAAACAATTGTACCAAATTTTATCCATCTGATATTCAGGTTTTGAGTTATAATGTTCAGCATGACTTCGGACATACAGACAGAACCAGACTTCCCGTTGACAGATTTTGTCCAAATTTGACCGAAACCACAAGTATGTTTAAGATCACGTACAAATTTCATCCCCGTGGCTCTAATAGTTTTCGAGTTATCGTGTTCACACACACACACACACACACACACACACACACACACACACACACACACACACACACACACACACACACACACACACACACACACACACACACACACACACACACACACACACAGAGAGAGAGAGATTTAAAATTGTGTTTTCGGACTCGGGGAGGTCTAAAACGTGGAGATTCGATCAAATCTCGAGTTCAATTTTTATTGATCAATACTTTCTCTCTGTATACTTCATATGAGAAAGTAAAAAAGACTTGATCATCTTTATGATAGTAAAATGAAAAAGAAGAGGTGCCTTCATTATTTGAATGTTTGGTGATCTCATCAAGTGGAATATTTTACTATATCTGGTGTTGTAAATCTCTTGAACTGGGCATATCGAATTATAACCAATATTTTTCAGTTTATTTATTTCATCATGTAATTCTTTCTTCTATTGTTTATGATTTGTGTATTTTATGACAGGTGCCTTGAAATAGTTTAACTAACTATAATGTTCATTGTGAAAAATGAAAAAAAAATCAAGATTTAGAGTTTCAAGGTATCCCTAGAACATTGGGTAATCGGTTAACGAAAACAATCTGTTCAAGAACTTTATTCTTGCTATCCGATCATTTCATAGAATTTAATGGGGATTTGATTAAACTGTTCGATAACGATAATTTTCTGATTTTAAGGGTTTTGGTTAATTTGTTCTGGAGATCTAAGATTAATAAAAATTCTATATTTCTTATTTCGTTCATTTATATGTATTAACAATCAAGATCTTTTTTTCTACGTTGTTGTTCTTGATACTGCTCTTTTAGACCCGTTAAAGGTAGATTTTTAAATTTAAAGTTCAGCAAAGCTCTTACAAAAATTCAGAAATTAACAACTGGTTTCCAAAATTAAGGAAAATCAGAAAAGTGCAACTACACCTCAAAAATAGTAAATTCTCTAGAAATTGCACATATAAAAATAATGCTACATCAGAATGTGTGATTTATGAATTAGTGAGCTGGTGTCGTATAACGTCATTGACACATGGTCGAAAAGCAACCTAAAAACGTTTGAAATTTCACGTGAGCACCGTTTAGCGAAATTTCAGATTGCCATATTTAGATGATGCCAGGAGTAATCCGAGAAGAAAAACGCTGGCTATGCCATTGGGCGATGAAGCAAGGCGTGGTTGAATGTGAGCCCTTCACTGGCTGAAACTGCATTCTAAAAACAGAATCAGCTACTATTGAGTAGCCGCTATATGTTCGTGGAGGGCTGCACTCTTTACTGGCGAGCATCTATTTAATTTGCAAAGTGACTCAAGACGATTGTTTGTCTCGGGAGACCAGGAACCTCTATTGTCTTATCCGTATCTATGAAAGAGGCATTTGTGATACCAGTGTATGGATGGCCGCACTGATCTAAATATCGCTCCAAGAGCCACCGTTAATGCTTAGTTATATAGAAACGACATGCTTGTCCATCCTTACGCAGGTGCAGTGTTAACTCTTCATCTTTCTTCCAGCATTACTTCGTGAGGAAACTTTATGTGTATGGTTTGATCAACACATTCTAAGGATCTGAACTTCGATTAAGCATGTTTAGTGTCTTCTAAGGAGATGCACTGCTGCAATTAATCCGCCCCTCCATCCCTCAGGTCTTCGTACCTTGACAAGAATGGGCTTTGCTACTTCATGTATAGTTGTTAGAGGTGATCATACTGATATTGAAACTAATCACAGTTTAATCAGATACTATATTTTTGGTATATCCCATTTTGTGTCTTTTCAAGACAGAAAATAACCTATTGTTTTTCTTTTGTGCCTAATTTAAAGCACTGCCTGATAATGTTTTGCAAATTTATTAAATGTAGTATAATTTCCAACCACAATTTTTGATTTTTCTTTAATTTTTAATTTTGAATATTATTTGACTATTAAGTCGTTCCTCGAGAAAATTTATCCATTTTAGAACTCCAATGCGAGTGGCACTTTGAAAAGAGTTCGCCATTCAGTTCTCTTTCATTTTATTTCCATTTTATTTGTTTAATCTTATGTGTTATATTTTTTTGCAGTATGATATTTGTTGTTTGATTGTATCTTAATTGGTTAGTTTATTATGGCAATATTGTTAATGCAATCACTGGATGCTGCTGCGTTACGCGCAAAAGGTATATTGTTATTACTATTGTTTACTTCTTCTTGTTCTTCTGTATTTTCTTTTTTATATATATTAAAGTATATTTCTTTTGTCTTTTATTGGAAGTTTCTGCATTTTTGCTTCATTCTGTTTCATGCAAAGTTTAATTTTTAATATCTCTTGTTAAATTATTTCACTTGTAACATATATACGTAATTTTGCGATATATCGAAAGCAAAAAAAAAAAAGAAATAGTAGGAGATAGATGCTTAATTGTTCTAGCCTACCGAATCCGATAATGGCAATGTTTTCAATTTTTGAACCAGCAAGTCTACCAAAAGTAAATATTCCCATTCACTAAATAAGAGATATTTAAATAGGGAAATGTAAAAATAAGATCTCCATTTAAAACAAATAGAAGGTGATTAAGTATTCTAGAGAATGATCTGTTATAGATTAAACAAGTTCATTCTTGTGGAAACTGATCTTGTAAAGATGAAAGAGCTTGGTCTAAACAAAAATGGTCTGCCATGGTATGACACGGCAGATTTGTGGAAATAAAGATAGAAATTACGATACAAATATGATTAAAAGTGACCATTTGAAGACAGCATAATTTGTTAGTTATTACATCATTCGCTATAGCATTTTAAGAGCAGGATATATATATATATTTTATAAATTGTTAATGGACAATTTTTGATGCAAATGTTTAAAAAACCTTGCTTTCCTTCCAGCTGAAGATTTAGCCATTCGAGTTCAAAGTTAAAAAGAATTAAACAAATAGAAGAAGCTAAATAAAAAATTGCTTCTTTGAGCCTTCCAGGAAGTACGTGGGTAGGAATCAAATATGAGCATAAGTAATAAGGCAGTCGTAGGACTCAGAGAAAAAATTCCTTTCTCTCCTGAAAGGTAGTTGTTTTTAATGGTGCTAACGACATCGCAGTGATGTTTTGTTACGCAGTTACGCTAATAAGAATATTATTTTGATGGATATTAATAGAAAATCTAGAAAATAGTTTTAACATTAGAGACGCAAATATTTACATGTTTATAGTTCTGAAATGTATGAATCTAGAATAGTGAAATTTGATTTTTGAAGATAAATTTTAATGTAGATGGGAAATTTGAATGCGAATTGAGTTTTGTTATTAAAATTTTTGAACTTGCCTCCCATTCCAATATGTAGACTATTCCGTACTCATAAGTTTTTATTTCCATTTAAAAGGTATCTCTTTTTCGAAAGTACGACGAATCATGTCAGAATCTCGGTTTTTTTCCGCTCCTGCACTAAGTATCCTTGCTACAGTGTAATAAGAATGGGTGCGATTTTGAATTTGATTGAATTATTTTCAAGATTGTATTTTGTTCTCAACATTTAGATTTCTATAAAAACTTAAGGTTCAAGCAGAAATGAACTATAGTTTTTAAAATAAAAATTTTTATATTATTAGTTTTAAGATTAAATCCTTCTTTATTTCAAATTGCTTAGTGATTATAATCTTTTAAAATTATTTTATATTCACTATAAAATAGATGGATAAATTAATAAGCTAAATAATTGAATGTGTATCCGTGTAAGAGATGTATTCGTTGAAAAATATTTTGATTCAAGTTTTATATCGTTGCCATCTTTTAGAATTTTTGCGGCAATTCTAAAAGGATCAGCTTAACAATGATTATTATTAATTATAACATAAAATTGCTATGTGTATTAGTCAGTAATAACCCACAATCTTTTGTGCGTTAATACATATACCTTCACGCTGTTAGCAAGTGTAAACTGAATGTAGTAGTACGATTTCTTCTGTTCCGAAATTGGTAGATATAAAAATTAAGACATTTCAAAGCTAAGGAATTTCTGTTTACTATAAAAATTTCGTAAGTATGCTTTATCGTTTTTTCTGAGTGTGGTAAGATTTGTAATTTTGAAGTACTGCAAACTTGAACACTGGCAAAAATATATTGGCATAACTTGTATGCTCGATTTTTCCATGCCACTTATCCAAAAGCCGTTTATAAGTTTGTATTTTCCCCATGATAAAAATAAAACTTACAGAATGGAAATTGTGATACTCGAAGTTTCGATGACATGAAATAGATTATTCGTGTCTTGCTGCTGATGGCAATGGAAACCAGAAGCCGTAAACAGAAGGAAATCTGTTCAGATAATCGTAAAAATACCACAATTCTTCAAATTCATGAGCATGATTATGTCACAGATCTTATAGTGGATCTACAACTTTAAATAATCATAATTTTGATGATAATTTTGTGTCCACTGAGCTGGATGCCGATGCTGATCATATTACTTCCTTGAAGGATCAAAATGGATCTGTGAGGTGGAGAAGTTCATCAAAATGAATCGAGGCACAATGTTTTGATAATGTTTTAGCCGAAGAAGCTCCTGAGATTTATTTGATGAATCTGCAAGTATCTTCCCAAAACTAAGAGCCAGTCTGTATTATATCAGTATGCATTATGTCAAACTTATAAATGGCAAATTAAAAGAACGAATAAAAGTGAGATCCAAAATAGTGGCCACTCATTCCCCAAAATGGTTCTACTGATTCAACTACCTTAGAGTTCGGATATAACTTCCTAAATAATGGGAAATTTCGTTTAAGACCACTTAAAGCGTCGTAACAATCAACGAAGAACAAACTTAGTGTTAATGCACTCATAAATGCATAGCACGGGGTGTATGAAAAATGGTGAATGGAAATTTACATCAGTTATTGAAAAAAGAGTAGTTCCGTAATCTTTAAGTCAAAATGCTTCTTTATCTTAAAAAAATTCATGATGATTCCGAAAATTAGTTTTTTTGCCATGTATATATATTTTTTTATGATGAATATTTATCATTACATTTAAAATGCTTTTATAATCATAAAAAGCAAGACTCCAGCATAGAAACATATGCAAAACCAGAAGGAGAGTTCTCCCCTCGACTTTCTCTTAAACTTCAATAATATGGTGTGGTTTGTGTCAATTTCGTCGTATAGTGAAGAGAATCGAGTATGCATTTTGAAGCAGTACCTCTTCCTCTTGACCAATTGCATCCAAGATTTCATAGTGATTTACGGTTTTGGTCTCAAGACCACAAACAAAATTTCATTTGTCTTGCTCATTGAATTTTTGAACTACTGTGTTCACGTACAAATGTCAGACAAACAGATAGACAATCTAAGTTTTGATAGATTTGTCCCAAAATTTTGCACTAATCTACAATTTAAGTCTAAAGATAACGTACTAAAATTCAACCTTCCAGCTAGTTGCGCATCGCGTTCACATACCTACAATTATATATACCGAGAGACAGTCAATCCTATTGTTGACTTAGTCCAAACTATGATACACGTCTACAATTCTAATGATTAAAACCATATGCAAATTTCATCCATCTAGCTCAGCGGTTCCCAACCTTTTTCTTCTCACGTACCCCTTGATTAGTTTTTTCAATTTTGTGTACCCTCTACTGTCATATCCCCCCGAACCATCCACAGAAGAAGAATGGTTTATTAATAAAGAAAGCTGTTAATTGTTAAAGAAGCAAAGAAGCTTTTATTAATAATGTAATTTAGCATGACTTAGGTCAAACGACTAGTATTAACTTAATAACATTTGTAGGATATACCTTTTGATTTTACAATTTATTTAATTTTTATGATAGTATTTATTCCTTACAAATGAAAATAGCATTGAAATAATTTAGCATTAACTTATGATGAGAGGTAACAATTACTCATTGCGATAATTAACTATTCAAGTGGAAGAAGACACCAATGCGATCCTTGAGCTTATTTGACCGAGCTGCGTCAATATATAATAAACGCACAAGACGTATAAGTAATATATTCATAAGACAGGAATTCTCTTTCCACAAGTTATATGTTAATGAAAGATATATATATATATACTTTCTCGTTTCTAATCTTGAAAGATTTTGGGGATTTATTCCCCTATTTTTTCGTTTTTCCAACAATTGGCTTTCGCAGAGGGTTGGCGCCACAAATCTAGATTTAATGCGACATATCAGTTCCCAAGGTTGATAAACATTTGATTGTTGGAACAACAATTCTAGGTTGTCTTTTTTCATAGTGTAATAGTCTTTAATCAAACTATCTTTTGTATTTCGTTTGTATGATTATTGATAAGGTAATTTGATTTTAATTTTAATTTTTAGATTAATATTTGTATATATTGAAAATATAACACATGTTTTGATTAATTGAAATATTTAACTATATATATAGTATATTTCCCAATATATATATATAGTTAAATATTTAAATTAATCAAAACATGTGTTATATTTTCAATATATACAAATATTAATCTAAAAATTAATCTATATACCTATAATATAATATATAATAATATCTATAATATAAATCTATTGTCTATATTTTTGCCATTGTGTCTTGATTGTTTTTGAGTTTTTGTCTTATGTTTCTAGTTTGTTTTGATATATATATATAAATTCTACTTTTTTCCCCCTCTTAATCCCTCATGTGTTGTATTGTCCGCCATTGCTAACATCACTTTCGCGTTCCCCCAACTGGCCCTCCACGTACCCTAGAGGTACGCGTACCACAGGTCGGGAAACTCTAATCTAGCTCGTTGCGTTTTTCAGTTATCATGTTCATGTTCACGTTCACATTCACATGGACGGACTGACAGACTTTCTATAGTCGGGTTTCGTCTAAAATTTGACAGAGATCTACTGTTTTTATGGAAAGATTAAATACCAAATTTCATCCGTCTCGATAGCTGCGTTTCTGAATTATCGTTTTTACAGTAAGTTGCGAATCTTAGTTTGAGGTCAGAATGAATATCATTCAGCATATATAATTTTCACTAATTTAAAATACTTTGATTTTTCTTTTAAATGACCGATTGGAATTGAAAGGCATTTTATGAAATAGCACCGTAATGCAGTTGTTTTGACGCGGTTTAGAGGATACGTGCTTTAATATATTTTCATTAAGCCTTCAGCATTGCAGTCAAATACTGAACTCTTCAATGTATGTCATTACACTGTCTTTCTACTTAAATAATCCTTAAAGGCAGTGATAGATTTTCGTTAAGTCCCATTGAATTTATGTGTGTTCTGGAGGCAATTATTTCCATTTCAAGTTTCAACGAAACTGAAGAAATTGTTAAATTACAATAATATATTAATCGAAAAGAGAATTTAAGACGTTTTGAGAACAAATCATACAAATTTCATGCAACTCTTTCCAACTCGGAGATCTTCATTGACAACATTTGTGGAACAATTCAAAACTCTTTATTATTTTACCTATTCTTATTAGGGAAAAAGGTAAAAATAACTCGATTTTCTAGAAATGGCTCTTCAAAATCCTAGGTTTATTAAACGTTAGTGTTAATCTTTGCAAAACTGAAACCTCTTCATATTTGTCGATTAGAAAAAAAATTCTACAACTTCATTTTAGAATTGGTATGGAAAGACTACAAAACTGGTAGTTACTTTCCGTTCAGAGTCAGCTGGTTTGTTTGACTCTAAGCAGATAACTGGTATAAAGTCCTTTTGAAACAGAGCTGAATAAAAACGCAATTATTTCCAACGAATTTTACCATATGATCCTTAGTACATCTACCTTTATTTGAACGTTAATAAAAAACGCTTTATTATTTTAGAACTGTAAAGCTGTTTTCTACAAATCCACAAAGAAGGCAGATTTTATCAACTTTGAGAATTTAATTTTTCTTTTTCTCTTAAGAAAACACAATCCAGACAACTGGGGAATACATGAATAGAGTGTCGGTACAACAGCTTTTTTCTTTTGCAGAAGTTTCAGAATTTTCCTTAAATTTCAAAGGGATCTATTTTGTATAATTTGCATTTTGTACTTGTCTCAGTGTTATTCGTAAGAAAACAATAACTTCGGAATGCATTCACTGAGTTTAATTGTGTTCGAGGAAATGGATATTTTCTGCTTAACAGAGAAAACACGGGCGAATTTCTCAAATCATATAGAAAAAAATTGATGAAAAGTGTTTCATTTTTTATTTTTTATTTATGAATTAGAGGATGAATTAGAAAGTAGATCTCATGAGACGAGAAGAGGAAAAAAGGATGAGTTTATGACTTAAGATGAAGAGAATGAGTTTATGACTTTGAAACTATGTTTTGAAATAGCTTTAACTACAATTTATTGCATTCGTAGGAAAATAATAAGTTGGTTTGAGCTTCTTTAAAATGAATGGCAATGGCGATGTCAAAAAATGTTACATTTCCATGATATTTTGGGAAATTCAGATAGCTTTAGATGGTATATGACTGACAATTGCTTTTGCTATATTGTCACATGGCCAAGGATAATGTATTTATTCTGTAAAAATACACATATTTATTTTCTAGAATTGTCTCGTAGCTAATACTCTTATAAAGCTATAAATGCATGAGAAAGTTCACTGTAGGGGTTAATTTGCTGTAATATCCTTGAAGCTGTTTTGTAGTAAAATCAGCACACATCCTACCATACACTGCTCAGCCATTGCCTATTAACAGAGTACACAACATGATGCGATAATTTGCAATTGGCAAAGAACTGACTATAAACCATTCATTGAATTCTCATACACCTCGTTATCTAAACTGGTAATTTGTTTTTTGAGAATGAAAACGAGTTAAACACAGAAATTCTTTAGGCTGATTAACAAATGGCATATTCAGTGCAGTTTTTCTTTCCACCTTTTTCTTGAATTTCAAGTGCACGTTCTACAAATGTAGGAATTCCTAATTCTGTAAAATGTAGTTTTCCAATAATTATAATATTTCTTCTCCTTTGTGTTTAATCTGTCGTGATGCTGTTATGAATCACATGCAGTTAACACGCAGGTAAGGTTTTAGGAGAAACGTAGCCATATTTGACACGTGCATCAAAGATCTCTGAAACTTTCTCATTAACTTATAGGTAGGTTACAAATATAAGTCCAAATTCCTGTAAAGAAGGGAAGAGAACGACTTCTGTTTCTTAAGGATTAAGTTACTTCAGGTTTCACAAGGGCAGAAGATTGAATTAACTGTAAAAAGATTCAAAGAAAGAATTCCATCCAGAAGAATTTCAGTAGACTAACAAAGTTACATTCTTTTCACGCATTAGAAAAATCGCCACAGTGAAATAATTATGTTGAAGCGCGCATTATCTCTATTAATTTTTCTAAATAATGTTATTAAAATGCAACTGAATTCAAAACCTTGATCTTTTTCGAGCCCATCCTGTCCACTTGTCAAGAATTCACCCAACAGATCACCGATTCAACTGTTCTAATGCAAATATCGACGCTCAACAAGCAATACCACCTATCTCAGACTTTTGCAATTTTGAGTTAGATTAACATTTTCATGTAAATGTTCATGGCAGATCGACTGGCCTACTCTGTTTGGCCATCAAACCAACAGTTAGTGCACAAATTGCAAAAATGATAACACCACCTATCTAATTTTTACCATAGCATTGCATATCTCAGTGTGTTTCACTGATTTATTTTTGATCACGTCAAACACTGATATTTTTTTGTCAGATTATTCCATGGTTTCTTCGGGAAATCTCTCTTTATTTTGTAACAGGAAATTAAGAACAAATTGAATCCGAATTAATTTTAATGTAATTAAACTGAAGTGTAAAATGTTGTAACCGTAGGTCCAACATTTTGCTACGCATTGTAAAGATATGTCAATTATGACGAAACATACTTCTGGTCTTTAGCAGTTGTAGTGAAAGAGTAAACTCCCATCAAATCGCCGATTAGTATCGGAAACCACCGGATAAGCATCAGCATGATCTTTGACTCCCAAAGATTCACAGAAGACTAAACATTTATTACGCCGGTCACGCAGGTTAGGTGAGGTCTACTGTGCTTAGAGTACAATGGCGGGAACCTTAAAGTGTCGTCTAGCTTTTTCGTGCGTGACATATTAGCTTCTACACCTGCGATTAAAGACGTTAACCGATGAGACAATGAACAGAGGATCTTCTGGCTGTTTGTTAATGAGACATCAAGATGGCAGCAACGAAAATGATCTCGTTTTGACTTCCATCGAGATACGTTTGAGTTCAATTCTTTCTTTCCTCACCGTATTGATACGACTGATTAAGGTTATCCAAAGTCGAAACGAATTGCTCTTTTGTTCTCCAACAAAACTTTCAGAGCTACTTCTCACTTCTTTAAACACCTTCTTCTTCGCTTGCTGTGAAATGTTGTGATCCGCTGTGGTCTACCGTGTCCTCATGAAACTATACGTTAAGAGATGTGCAGGAATATCAAGTAAAGCTCTTCAGCCTGAAAACTGAATGCGGAATACGGTCTGGAGGTTAAAACAAGAAGGAATTTTGGACAAATGAAAATGCTACTACTGCCATAAACAGCATAATGCTAAGGTAAGGTTCCTTTTTACGATTGCTTTAAAACAAGACCCTAAAATAATACTGACACCTCAATTCTTAGTATAGTGTGTAATATTAATTTTATTGCTAATTTAATTTGTCATTCTCCTTTCGTGTATTTATAAAAAAGATGAACAGTAAATACTCTTAAAAAATCCTCATACGTGTGCAATGAAAGTATTATGAAAATAATTGAATTTATGTTTTTTTAATTTACAGAAAATGTGTTTCCTTAATTGATAGAAAAAATTCATTTTGTGAACTTTTTATATCCAAACAAATCTTCATTAGACTAAACTATATTGATGAATCAGAAGTTAAATTTAGTTTTCAGAAAATGAGAATGATTTTCTTAGTTATGCAATTATTTGACTGCAATTCTGTACAGCTCCTGTATTATTCAAAAATGTTTGAATAATACAGGAGATGTGTATATTAGAACGTAATCATTATTTATTACATTGAGAAATATTTAGATAATATATAACAGATATTAAAAGCTATTTGAATTTGCTGTTTATTTTGATTTATAATATGGGACAATTCGAAATAACTTTCACATATAATCTTTCGTTAGTTAATTTCTTTATACTTTAATTTTTTTGTGGCTTTAGAATATACCATGAGTATCTGCAGTATGCAAGCGATCAATCAGTTGACAAATATTCTATTAAAAAAAAGCTCTGAAACGTTTTTAAATACGCGCATCTAGTTCAATTAATAACAGTTTAATAGACAATCGAAGTGCAGTCGATTAATAACAGAAGCATATGAATCCATCCTTGTAGGAAGAATACTTAATGTTGAGAAAGAAATACGAACAAAACAACAGCAACAAAACTTTCACTACTATTTTTAAGTAGTTCGCAATGCATAGAGCTTTTAACAGAGTAAAATTAAACAGAATATCATTGCTGTTGTATTGAAATATTGAATGTCAAAAACTACACACAGCAAAACATACGAAATTTTGATGACAGCATAACAACAACCACATATATCACTTACAACGATTTTAGACCAGATGTAGCTACCCTATACAAGTGTTTTGTATCAGTAAAATGTTCTGGCAAATTTGACATACTTCAATTTAATATAACAGTGAGGATATGGTGGGTATGGAACAGACCAAATGGCATGCATCTTGTATTGGAAATCATGATTTGCCTTTGAAAAAAAATTTCTCGCAGTACGAAGTTTTTTCTACCGAAACAAATTTCTATAATTAATGTTATTATTCTACAGTTTTAAAGCATATGTTTAAATAGTGCAGAACATGTCAATTCATGATTTTTCATAAATTATAAGTGTATTCTAGTACCAGAAAAACTAATTTATATATTCTGTAATTAATTAGCTATTCCTTCTCCATTTATTGCTTTCATTTATAATATTTTTAGAAAACAGTTCTGAAAATTTTTAGGAATGTTGCTTGATGATTTAGAAATAATTTCTATTTTCATATTCACATGTCTAAATAAATGCAGATAAAAAGTTAAAAGATTACAGCAGTGAGAAGTGTTAACATCTTTTCTGAGCAACATCTACATGTGTTGCTCATAAAACGATGACTTATATGCTCTGACGATATATTTTGATATCGTCAGAGCGAAGTAACTTATCCCGTGATTTGCAATTTATAAGAGTGCTATGTGTTGCTTATAAAACGATGACTTATATGCTCTGACGATATATTTTGATATCGTCAGAGCAAAGTAACTAATCCCATGACTTGCAATTTATAAGAAAGAGTTCTATGTAACGACATCTTGAAAAATGATGCTTTCTTTTTCTCTCTGAGGTTTCAAAGCGGCATTTTGCGGAAAGGGAATTTTCGGTTAAGAGTTAGTAACATGAAAGTAAAAATGAAGTAATATTCCTCATTTTCCTAGAAAATCCTTAGGAAACAAAATTATATTAAGAAAAGTTTATCACATCGTATTCAGCAGAGTGTCTTTAATTTGTAAATACTTATCTTCTTCTTTAAAAAAATAGAGTCCTTATAAAAACATAAGTACTTTAGTAACATGCGTTTAAGAAGAATTCAGTTTTTGATCTCAAGCAAAAGCATTTCCCAGATGAGCAAAGACCCTTTTTTCTGTCTTCATGCAAGAGGAGTTTTTCTCTAACAATTAATTTACAGCAGCAGACATGCACGAGATATTATGTATTCATTATCCGAGGTTTTTAGAACTATTTTCGTGGAAAAGAATTATAAATTAGAAACCTAGATGAGTCAAAACCCTTGAAGAAGTCACAAAAATTAATTTTTATATTAGAAATAATGGCACTAACATAATTTGACTCCAATATAAATGTTTTCATTTTCATGTTACAATTCATCATTTCTTTAAAACATATTGATCTCCTCCTAAAACAAAAAAAAATATTAGTTAATTTAATTAGTGTAAAATCGGTTTCTTATAACTAATTTGCATTAGTGGCGTTTTCTAAATTATCTTAAAAGCCAATTTGTTTTTTACAATTGTTATTATTACTCAAGAGCTCTGAATCATGGGAATTATTTACGACATTACGAATATTTCGTGTTAATGTACGTTTCTCGATTTATTATTACTTAAAAATTAGCGTAACATAAAATTAAAACACTGAAAACATCAAAACAAAACTTTAAGATAGCTCTGTAATGAAAGTAGTCACTAAAAAGTCCCAAATATGTTACAAAAAATTAAGTAATTGCTGTCGTTTTCAATTTAAAAACAAATAAGACATCGAAATATATATTTCATAATTAGATAGAAATTGTTAAATTTAAAATAAGAGCAGAATGTGAAAAGCATTATTTTTCATCAGCGAAGACATTTTCTTCTAGGTGTTATTTAATTTTTTCCTCACTCAGTAAATCAATAAGTTTTTTTTAAAATAGTTATTAGTGCGAGGAATGATAAATAATATTTTCAAATTATTATTATTTTTTGTTTGAATAAAAAATTCTAAATTTACATTCGGTTTAAAGCTTTCAAGTGAAAAATAAAGTAAAAATCTAACAAAAAATCCCTATCATAGAGCTAATGTAAGTGAGTCATATATAATGAAGAATGCAACGGTAAGAATGTTATCGGCTGTGTTTCATTTTTTCTCTTAGCAAGCCTTAATTTCAAATATCGTTTTCAAAGGTCCACTGCTCAGGAAAACATACAGATAACAGTATTAGCAACAGAATTAGCTGGTGATTTTATTTCTCAAGAGCTTTTCATCTTGTTTCACAGTTCAGAGAAACTAATGATTTTTCCTGAGAATTTCGCATTTCAAAAGAGAATTGTCGTTTTATTTGTCCCAATACGTTTCCAGAAAAGAAGAAAAGGAATTAAAAAATATATAAAAACAAACTCTGTAGAATCTTTTCCCTTTTTATAATCCTTTTCTTATATTCATAACTTAAAAAGAAATTTTGATGAACTCATTGAGAAGAATTATAAATGCTTCCGAATGTTTTATAGAAATACATCGTACAATAGAATACTAATGAGCTCAGTTCTTGTCACATGCAGTACATAGATCAGGGAGGGGAACCTGCCGCTTTCTTGAGTTTCTTACGCGGCCTTACCAGTTATTTACAATCTGTATTAAAATATATAATTGTCTGTAGTATAAAAATAATAACAGAATAATGATTCTTAAGATTCTGCTCGTGCGACATTTTGCCCAACTGCTGAAATTTAACTCTTTGAACCCGAATAGAGTGAGCATTCAAGAGCCTCAAAAACTGGAGTAAATTTTCATTCATGAAATCAGAAAGAAATCCTCTCTTTCTCTACAGAAATTCCAGGAGGACGACATCCTCAGTTGCGCGATCAATTGTCAACAAAGAAAGGAACCAATTTTCTCCCGTAAAAATCATACAGGCGCCCAAAACCACCTGAGTCCGGCCAGTGTCGAATGAGGCGGTTTGAGGCGGAATAGGGCTCAGAGGGTTAATGAGGCATTTCAGTGCAAGATGGTTCCCCATCCCTGACATAGGTGATGTAATTTGAGTAATAATACTGTAGCATGCACACAGTTGAATATTTCTTGTGTATTAATCTGCAGTGTAACAAATATTCATTTCAAATACCAAGAATATATTTTTAGGTTTTTAGAATTTCAGTATGTGCCTTTTTAGTTGTATCAATCATATCGTCGTCGTTCAGGCAGAAGTCACTAAGTCCTCAGAAACCTTTTGGCGGACTACTGCAGTCAATAAGAATTTACAATTAATTATTTCGTGATAGAAGCCTGTTATTTAAACATCAGTAAATCATCCATAGGAGCTAGAAATATGTAGAATAGTTTTTACTATTTATCCTAACGACGCAAAATTAACCAAGTTTAAACAGACCAGTTTTCGAAACTTTAGTTTTGGACTTGGTGACTTTTGCATGAACGACGACGATATATAGACTGACTTTATGCAATTATCCAGCATCAAAATTTGACAAATATGCAACCACTCTCTCAAATTGATAGCTCTTTATTCACTGCAACATAGCATGATCTCGAAAAGCAAAGTATGCAGTTATCTATATTTTCTATAGCATTCTTGTTATTGTTCGGTATGGTTTTTACTATCTGCTATGGCGTGTACTTGCAAGAAATGAGGCCATTCTACCTGTTGTACTTTTGTTTCCCTTTGCTTATCTTTAATAAGGTACAGATAAGCTTCTTCGGAATGCTTTTGTGTTAATAATATCTTTGCTTACAATTTCAACATGTCACGGCGATTTCGTTTCCTTTAAAATGGTATTTGGTTTCATTGCTATCTGTAATAAAAATTTGTGGCAACAAATTTATGAAAAAAAAACAGTAATAGAGATTTTTTTTTAACGGAACCATTAAAAATTAATTGTTTTCATCTTTCTTAGAAGTACTTATTTACTCTTCAAGAATCATTTTTATGGTGTCGTACCGTTTGATCATTAGCTTCTAGTAAGAAACTTTGTTTAGTTACCTGTTTTATCAGTTAGTTACTTCGGTTAACTTATTTTTAAAGTTAAATAAATTTAATAAAATCAGATTTTAAAAACACACTTTTATTAGTGTGCTAAAAAGTAGAATTTTTTTAATTATGATTATTTTCTAATTTTTAGTCTTTAATTTTTAGTTTATGATTATAAGTATTATGAAATCTTGAAATCAGTCTTTTCTCAAATTCACTACCATGTGGCGCCACTAGTAAGGAATCTAAATTTAATTAAATCAATAAATTTACTGGCGATTAGGTTCTGAAAATATTAAAATAGTATATTGTCATCGATAATACATAAATGTTCAAAATTTCAGGTCTCTA
Organism: Araneus ventricosus; assembly: GCA_013235015.1. Lineage (NCBI taxonomy): Eukaryota > Metazoa > Arthropoda > Arachnida > Araneae > Araneidae > Araneus > Araneus ventricosus. Next base: position 116,793 of record BGPR01000492.1, read on the forward strand.
GCGTACAAGAAAATGAATGTAAAATCGATTACAAAATTCCTTCTTCACGAACATGAAACAAGTCAAGTTTAATAAAAGTGTAAAAAATTAAGGGAAAGCATAATACTTTATCTAATTACAGAAAGAAAATGAAAAGAAATTCATTCATCTCGTCAAAATTTGGATAATAAGTAATGTTTCAAAACAGCATAAAATTTTATAATAACTATGGATCAAACTCTAATAAATGAATATGACTACGCAATCGGTTGATTTATTATTAATTCTAAAAAGAAATAAAATTGAGCTGTATATAAAAACTTATTTTAAAAATATAGCTGATAAATCAATATTGTCAATCCAAGGTTATGTATGTCTTCAGTTATTCAAAGCTAGAAAGAACTTGAAGTCAAAACTTTCCTTTCTCAAGATGATTTTGTCGAGCCTGATATATTTGGAATCCTTGTCCCTTATTAATATTTTGCACATAATCCTTTCCCATTGAGTAGCAATGCGTGTGTGCATTTGAGATTCCCCAAAGATTAGGATACATTGTTCAGTCCTGAAGAATTACCAAATCTTTTCACGCAACTCAGTGGAGAGAATCAATCCTATTAGAGATCATTCTGGATGATCACGACAGGAATCAATTGATTCGAGTCTGACCCATTTGTAGATGGCCTTTTCAACACTTATCAAAGAACAAAAAGCCTCTGTTTGGATTCTATCATATATTATTTCTAAAATTTCATTTTTATACTGTTTCAAAAACAGTTTGAACAGTCTCTGTGCATGTTGAAATGAGAAATAACATGAATCTCTCAACAAAATATAACAAGAATTCATTAACTGACTGTCATTAAATAGTTTTCCAAAGGGTTTTACTTACTTAAATGCAAATACTGACTGATTAAATATAATTGCTTAAAATCAGTACCTTGGAAGCGAAATATTTTTATGCTTCAAATAGATATTTTACTACAGAAGCAGAATATTCGGACATTCTAATTAAATTTCCTTTTGAATATAAGATTGTGTCCAAAAGTTAGGCTATAAACACAAAACATATGATCTTTCGAATACTAAATGGTTTATTGTAATGGAAGGTCGTAAACACATGTCCAATAATATGAGACAGCTAACAGTAAAATAACGCACTAAAAAGAGCAATTTTTTTATTCAAATGAGACTAAAAATGGCCCAAACAGGACACCTGATGTTCTCAGAGTCGTCCAGTTAATGAATAATGTGGTCAACCAGCACAACTAAACAAGCATTACAGAGAAATGCTTGTATTTATACTGAAAATGAGGTTGTTGATCAAAGCTTGTGGCAATAAATCCCATTCTTCAACAGCGATGATTTTAAAACCTGGAAGACACTAGGAGGGTGTTAACGTCATGCAATGACTCTTCCAAGAGCATTTCAAACATGCTCAATGTGATAAATATTTGGTGATGTGGTTGCCCCCTGATTCGGCGAATACTCCCTTCTTTCATGAAATCATCCATAAGTTGAGTTCTTGTTGCCTGACGTAATCGTTCATAAAAGTAAAATCATTGCCAGCAGCTCCCCAGAAAAGCCTTGCAGAATGCTCAAGAACCTCATTATACTGCTGTGCGGTCACACAACCTGCATCAAAGATATGCAGAGATGTATGGCCATCCAACCATAATTCCTTCCCACACAAGGATTCAGTTTCTCCCGAAGTGATCGATTTCTTTTATATTGGAGGAATGGAAGAGTGCACCACGCTCTTTCCAGATGAAGTTTTGTCGAGAGTAATTCTGTGTAGTGAACCTCGACTCATCAGCAAAAAAGGGCATGGGCCAGTTTTGCTGTGTCTAAGAAGGGTGTCCTGAAGGGTGTTCCTCTCTTCTGCGATGTGTTCAAGGGAACACATACCATCGATCGCCGAGCATAAAGGCTCTTCTCAGTTTGGCGTCTGATCAGACGAGAACCGATGCTTTCATCATGGTATGGCCGTTGGTTGTAGACAAATTGCCTAGAAATTGCTGCTCCAGTCGAAGCAGAGATGTCCTAATTAAGTTTTTCAGTAATTAGCAACCTATGGTGTTGTGCAATTAAAACCATATATCAATCCTGTGCAGGTGATAAGATTTTAGGACAACTTTGGTCAATTTTCTTGCCAGAGGCAGCGGCAGAAATTTTCCGACGGGAGGGAAGACATCTCCGACGTGGGGGAGCAAGCAAAATTTTTCTAATTCAGGTAACTTCAAAATAACACACAATAATTAATTTTATATTTAATCAAAGGTAATTAAGTATTAATTAGCGAATTCAATTATAATAATTAATTACTTGGGATAATTAGCTATTTGTATAAAGTTGGTGCAGTAAGAATTGTTTGCCGGAACAACAAGCAATAATAGAAAATGAAGAATTGATTGTGAACTTAAGGCTCGTAGCAAATGAAGTGTACCACACTGATATTGGAAAAAAAATTTCCAGATTATTATCTAAATCTCATAACGAAATAAAATAATAGCAGAAAAAAGTGAAAATAATTATTAACTTATTTTTAAACCTATAAATGCATATCTACATATTCAAAATAATTGGCAAAATCAGAGTACCAGTCCCCCAGCTCAAATCACTGGACTTGTGTCGATAATTTTTATTTCATATCGAAGCTTTTGACGTCTAGATATGTCATCAATGGTCGACTACCCCATACCACCCTCCATTTTCGAGAGAAACCCAAAAAATACTTCTCCACTGCACATTATATTTGGGTAAAAGCCAAGAGACAGTCCCCCAGCCTCAAACGTTTGACCGATTTCGACAATTTTTGTTTCATATGAAAGCTTATGACGTCTAGATATATCCCACATCATGCTTAATTTTCGAGAGAAATCGTGAAAACACTACTTCACTGTACATTCTCTATGGGGAAACACCTGGACTGAGTCTCCAGTCTCAACAATTGAACCAGTTTCGCTAATTCATCTTCCAACTTTGCAAACATAGCTAATCAATCAGAATGCTCCACGTTTATTGTGGAATTTTAAAATAGTATTTTTTGATCAGTACGCGCTTCAGTCTATGCGGTGGTTCAAGAAAGTGCAAAATACCTATTGTAGGGCGAGATCCTACTACATTTATGGTTCTAAAAACTTAATACTTAACTTGTGCAAAGTATTAGATCTCAAATGTGGATTTTTCGTTTTATATCCCGTTGTAATAATCTATATGCAGCACTTAAAACTGAAAAATGTAGTGTTTGCGAGTCGGCAAGAGCCGAGGTGGCGGGGCCAGTGAGGAACACAGCGGTTTTGCTGGTCTCTACTTAAATAGAGGAAAATGTGTGTGTGCCCGCGTGTGGTGGGTGGAAATGTTCACATCGCACTATTTAAAAAAAATTTAATTAATTTTAGTAATTTTAATTAAAATTACTCGAAATTTCGGCGTTTTTCCTTGATTCCGAAAATATTATTGCACAAAAATGAATTTTAGACCATCTGAAGATTCACAAACTTTTCTTTTTGATGATATAAGTTAAATTGTTGTTCAGTTTTTCTCTAATTTTAATAAATTTGTAAAAATAATTTTAGGCATAATTTACAACAATACTTTTCATTATTGCAATCAGATTCAAACCATTGCCAGTGTTTACACAAATAATATTGCGTGTTTCACTTCCATTGTTGAAAGTTAAGGTAATATCTTAAGGGATTTCACTTTCTTTTTTTGGTTTCATTATTTTTTCAGTAAAATCTGTAAACGAAGTCCTCTAAGGTATTAAGTATATTTGGAAATATATCCAGCAAAATGAATGATTATGGTTGCTATGTTTTAATTCTTTTATCAGCATATTTTGATCCAGCTAACATGCTGCAAGACGTAAATGTGCCGCTCTATTTCCATATGGAAATCAAATGTATATTTTGCCTAAGAAATAAGAAAGTGAAGTTGGTGCCTACGACATAAAATTAGATGTTAGATGACACACGCAGTTACTTGACTCCATTAGGGACGTTTACGTAGACAATGTGAACAGAACAGATGTGAAGCTATTAAAAGAACACGGGTTAAATGTCTATCACAATTTGATGCTTAAAAATACTTTGTTAAGGGAACCATGGATATAAAAACATGCAAAAGAGATTCAATTGAATTCATATTCCCGGCGAACAAGGAAGTCGCCGAAGGCGGCTTGTATATAATACATGGAAACCTTTCTACAGCAGTCCGTTCTACAGAAAATTGGCCACTCTAAAGGGGTTTCATGTTTGGGAGTACAAAATACGCATTTAAACACGTCCTAATTCGTCATTTCTGATAAAGCGAATTTTAAGAATTATCCAAGGTAAAAAGTACTTTATTCGAAAATTTCTCTCTTTTTTGGAAAAAAGATAAAATTTGTGACTATTTGGATATATAAGCTCTTTCGGAGGTCACTTTTTCCAATTTCTTTTAAATAGGAAAAATATATCCCTAATTGTTTCGTCGGTAGCTGTTGAGGAAAGACAATAATATTATCTATTTTTTCTAAAGTCGTTGAGCTAAAAGTTTTATTCGCTGAGGGTCGCAACCCATAGCAGGAGATTTTTTAAATCAGAGTTCGAATCAGCATCAGAAAGATACAAATGGATTCTTTTAAACCAGATATCCAACCCCGGTTGAGTCCTAAATTCACTTTTCTCTTCATATTGGGAAAGGAATGATTAATGTCGATTTGATTTCCGGCGTTGTTTTTGAGTGCATGAATTTTTTGTTCTTTCTTTCCTCCATTTTCTCTTAATAAAAGGTCGGAGAGACGATAGGATTGTATTTCGTTGAAGTTGAACGGGCGACCAACCCGGCCACTCAGAGGAGTTTGAGCGGCAGTTAATAGAGGTTATTTTAACACTATGTCTATGAGCCGAAAAATTCCACTTTGAACAAAAATGGTCGTTGAGAGAAGTGACTGCTATGTATTGCCACACTCTTATACAATACAGATACTTTCCCTAATTATTACACCGACAAGTGATCGAAATATTCGATGCAAGTAACAAAACATACAAATTTTCATCCGTCGTGTTGATCTCTTAGCCGATCGGCCGAAAACAGTCGAAAAAATGCGAAATCTGATTCACTTGTCGCTTTATCGGTTATTCTGCCAAATGTAGTGCAAACTGCAGGCCGAATAGACGACAAGCGGAACAGATGTCGATCATTCTGTTTACTTAACCATTAACCAGTCATCAAATTCGGACACAAATAACTTATCTCGACCGTTTACTGTATAATAAATTTAAGATGGGATTTAAATTATTAGATTCCTTGATACCCAACTCTCCACATCTCCAGAAACGGTAATGAAGTTTGCCGACGAAAGTCTTCATTTCTCGCCGACGGGGGGCGAGCAGTCACCGACAGGGGGAAAATTGCTGCACTTGCCCATCCCGCTAGAGCCTCCCCTGTTTCCTGCTGATGGTACCTGTAGTTTAGAATTGGTTCAATAACCTGGATACCACTATTCGAGGCACTTCTGTCCATAGAGCAATATCCATTTGAGACTTACCAGCTTCAAGTCTACCCATGGCTCTTCATCTTAATCCATCGTCTAAATAATTCAGCAAACTCATTTTTGATGTAATCGATCCGTCGCCAGATTTTTCTGCTAAGAACCCATTTATTTAATCGAAAATCCCAAATAAGAAAATCTGTCAGTTTCACGTTTTCATGAAGAACGTTACTTTTTAAATAACTTTTGGACACCGGTGTAGTATCTCATATATATGTTTCGCTGCTTTGTTAATATTATGTATCTATTTTCTCTCTTGAAATATTTTCCGAATTTCAATCATGTTTAAGGGAATATTTGTGGTTACAAATGTTCGAAAGGAAGAACCGTTCTTTATTATAAAATCTCATAGATTCATAAAATTAATGGATTCTTATGCCCTGCGCCCAGAACATATGAAAGGAAATGAAGCTTCTGCGGGTTTCTGAAACTAAGATAAATTTATTTAAATGTCTACAAATGTAATTCCTCGAGAAATATGATACAATTAATTTAACTAATTAACGTCTGTTGTCATATCTATTCCACTAGTGAGTAAATATCACTGAGATAACAGTATACCAGGAAAGGTACAGAAGAGAATATAATTAAGTCAGGCTTAAGTAGCATAGACAGTCGTTTCTTTTTGAAACAGTTTACCCAACACTACTTTAAGGATAGAATAAGATGTCAGACTGATTTTATAGTTCCTCACGTTATGCTTACCTTTCCTCGTGTTTAAAAGGGTCAATCTTTCTAGAATACTAAAACACGCATGAATTCAGTTGCTATAACACAATTTATTTAGGATTAAGGATGGTAAACAGTTTTATTAACCAAAATTGCTAAAAGAAAACTTAAAGCAAACATTTTGTAAAGTTTTAAGGTAGAATTTGGATGTTATTAATCGTTTAGACAAACGCATCAAAATAAAAGAGGATGGACTTCACTTTTCAGAGAGGAAATTCAAAGAAAAGGTAGAAAGAGAGAGAGAGAGAGAGAGAGAGCAGGTGAGTCAAACATATAAAAAATATATTGATAAAACAACAAACTTTAACTTAAAACATTTATTTCTGATACATTACCTACTGTAACAACAAACTTTGACTTTCTTTGAAAGGTTGAAAAACGGAAAACAATGAATCTAGCATAAAAAAAAATTGTATTAGTAAAATAGCAAATTTTATTAAAACTTTAATTTTTGATTTTTGTCGTTGTCTACTCTTGAGAAAATGATTTGCGAACACAGAACTGAACTCCAAAACTTCGTTTTTCATTCTGTCACCAGTAAAGTTGTAGTTGATAAAACTACGTATTTAAAGAATTAGCTTTATTTTCAAAGGAAACCAAAAAGGCGAGTGTCTATGCATTTCAAATTTCGCCTTTATTTTTTCTACTAAAATGAAAGGGAAAATTGTAGTGAAGGAAGACAAGGGAAGTTTCTTCTTTACTTGATTCGTAATTTGCCATCTCAGTCATGCAGTCGATTAATTACGCTGCGTGATTCTTCAATTGATCGAATATTCTTATTTGGCATTTTATTTTACAAAAGTTCAGTTTTTTGGGAAGCAAATTCTAATGTCAAAAATTTACCAATTACCACACTAGGATTTTTCTTCTTGAAGATTTATTTTGGAAAAGCTTGCAGAATCGTGATATAGAATTGTGTGATTGATTTGTTTTGCGACGAGTCCTTTGGTAATCATATCTGACAGAATTTTCTAATTCAAAGCAATTTTGGGGTAAAAGTAATAGGTAGCAACCTTTTACCTCAATGAAATAGCTTATTGAAATGAATATTGTTGACATCAGCTTACGACTTCGTAATAAATATAATAATCTGAAGAAACGTGTCTTGTTTCCAGTTTGGAAATTCTTGGAGGATTGAATTATACTTAAGCTACTTAATGCTTCTTAATGTATGATTTTTGCGAATATTTATATTCTGCTGCAGAATAACAGGTTTCAGGAGAGACGAAATGATATCTCTGAAGTACTTCTTCTCATTTAGATTGCGAAAGAGCGATCTGTCGCTTATTCTCGAACTTATTTTGGGTTGCATTTAATTACGGAAAACCCCATTAACGTAATCCGCATTCTCGAGTATTTCATGCACAGAGATTTGCACAGAAACCTCAAACGAGGTCGATTTGGTTACATAATACGGAACGTAATTTCTTTGTTTGGGAAAGAAGACATATCTTTAGTCTTTCTCTCAGATGATTTATCTGTACTATTCTTTATCTTTCGTGACATCTTCGTAAAAACATCAATTCGAAATTTTTCTACGGCATCAATTACAATAACATCGGAATGTTATTTGTATTATAACCATCACATTTAGTGTTTTAGATTAATCAAGGTTAACTTTCCTGACATTTGTTACTACCATAACTCAGAGAAAAGATACATGATACTCCTTCATCCTTAAATAAAGTAATCGTATATTACACAGAAATTTTAATGAAATGAAATGAGACAAACCAGTAAGACGAAAATATATCGGAAGATAATTAAAACATTTTATGAAGTGAGTTATTTCCTCCTCAGACAGGTTTGGACATTTAAATGAGTGGTTTCTTTCTTGGCTACATTTAACTGTTTGAATATTATGACGCTGAAAGAAGGTCGCGTCAGTAAACTGGCGCATAAAGTGGTTATTACAGGTCTATTTAAAACATGAATTCCAGCAGCCGCTTACCAAATACTGAGAAGACAGTAATAACGTTTTAACCTTGACATTTCACTTTGTTAAACAATTCACTTTTCCTGTCTTTGTGTTACCTTTTGTCTCAATTAAATGGAAGCCAGACAGTAGAGTTTTAAGGAAGACCACCTGTGTGATTAGTGAAACAAATTCCCTATTTGTTCCCTAAATTTATCCATTACTGAATACAAACAGAAAAGAGGAATTTCCAGCACACTCAGCAATAGCTGGACATTAAAAGGTAAAGTAGCAGCAATAACCTGCTTTTACCTTGAAGACGAGGAAAAAAGAGAATGGGAAGGTCATGTAATTATCTGTACTAAGAACTTACACTCATATATTATCGAAACAATTCAAAGAAATCTTGTTCTCAATAATTTTTAAAATATTACACTGGTTGGTCATAAATTATTGGACCCATTTCAGAAACAAATAAAAAAAACTAATAATGTTACAACTAACTGGTTTTTTTTAAAAATGAGAGCGCATTTTAAAAAGTATTTTTTCCAGATAGGTAACCCGCCGTTACGTTGGTCTGGGTGGTCATAAATTATTGGACATCTCCCATTTTTGAGGGCCATTATCTGCTAAACTATTAAAGCTAGAAGAAAAATAAAAGCAGGTATTTGTAGGGAATATCACGCTCTTTAATTTGTTAAATCAATTGTAATTAGATAACTGAATAGTTTTTGAGATATTCAAAAAAAATTGAAAAAGGAAACCAGAAAACGCGCACCAGCTTCTGCCGATTGGTAGCCACTGCGTATGGAAATCTCTTGCTGTAGAAAATTTAGAACGTCGTAATGGTACGCCAACTATCTGAAAAAAAACTTTTCTATTTGCTGTCTCATTTATAAAGAAACCCGTGGCTCTAACATTATTAATTTTTGAAATGGGTCCAATAATTTATGACCACTCTGTACTAGTGGAAGAGTTATTGAAAAAATAGCCACTGTAGTGAGCGTATCAGCCGTATTAAGATTTTTTAAAATTATAAACAGTGTATGAGAATTTATGTGGACTTTATTATTGCTTATTTGATTTCGAGTATGAGTGAATAAAGATCCAATTTTTATACATGGTAGAACACAACTAGTTCCTCCTAATGTGGAGAGAACAGGTGAAGTTATTGTAAATGGTATTTACACGGAATGCGATTCTTATAATTCATCTCAAAAAATGTTGGTGTCAATTATTTTATGAAACTCCGAAAACTTAGAGAGAATGAAAATTACACATTTTAAAAAATAATTATTTTGATGTGAATAATGAAAAATTATACATGTATAGACATTTTTTAAAAGCATTCTTATTTTAGAGAATTTTCTCTTACAAAACTGATTAAAAATCGTTTTTTTTAGCATTAAGTGATTACATAATTTTCTACTAACAGTCTATTTTTACGAAAACATATAACTTGGATTAAACATCCAGAATTTGTGTTCAGAGTTTAACCTCCTCTGAATATACCAACTATGAATGCTCCAGTTTTGCCATGAACATGAAACTCCTTTTTCTCTGAACCATTATAAAAATTATGCCAAATGCTAGGTTTTGAATCTTAAATTTTATTAAAAATATGAACTATAGCCATGTTGGTTGCTTGGTGTATCTGCATGTTTTTTGTGTTATTTAACTCTCTGAACCGGTTTGAGTGAGAATCCCTGTACCTCAAAAACTGAAGTAAATTTTCGTTCACGGAAACAGAATGGAACCCTTCCTTTCTTTACAGAAATTCCAGGAGGACGACACCCAAGTTTGGGAAATCAATTGTCAACAAAGAAATGAACCACTTTTCTCCCGCAAAATTCACTAAGGCGACGAAACCGCCTGAGTCTGGCCTCTGTCGAATGGGGCGATTTGAGGCGGCATAGGGTTCATAGAGTTAAATAACCAGCTTGAACATTTCAGACATTTTCTGCCCTCCTAAGCTTAAAAAGCGTATCTAAATTTTCAGATTTTTACTACTTAGTAATGTTTGTGAGCAGCTCACAAGCATTACATTTTTTCTTTACTGGTTTTCTACCATTTCTTAATAAGATACGGCCTTTTTGCTTAGGAATAATGTTGGGCAGCTCACAAACATTACTACGTAGGAAAAATCTGAAAATTAATAAAAAAATGAGATACACCTTTTAAGCTTAGGAGGGCAGTTTTACTGTCCTTAAAAATCAATTTAAAGACGCAATGCAACATTTGATCTATCAGTATTTCCGCAAATGAAGTGTTTCTGAAACGGATTCACCTTTGGAATGAGGCTCGCAGGGGGGTAACGCAGCAGTTGAGGGCAACTTCTGGAAATATGTGACCTTTTTGCAACGTAGGAAATCCAGTGTAACGAGGTGCACTGTTTTTACGTGGAATGTTTCCGATAAAGCAGGCTTATCATTTAATACATTCCATTCATTTTCCGTTAAGGTACGCAGTTGTTTTCCTCATAAGGTATGTCTCGAAATGTACGTGCACGAGTTAGTTTCAATGCTGATTAAAGTTATCGAGAATATTTCGAAGCGCAGAAAACGATATCTTTACCATTATTCTATAAGCATTCATCTAATATCTAAATGTAGTTATGATAGAAAAAAATTGCATATTATATTGAGACTCATATCGGTTATTTTATAAACATAAATATAAGTATACATTTTCAATCAATTATTAATACATATTTGTTAATAATCAGTTGTCTAGTTTTCCAAATAAATGTGATAGAAATATTATTTGATCAAGCACACGTCTTCAGGGATTGACTTCTTACACCTTAATGAAATTTGGTATATTAATTAAAAACATTTTAATAAACAATAATTATTTGGTATTTTTTATATGTTCATTACGATAAAATTACAAAATAACATACACAAAAAAATTCATAATTTGAACAATTTTTCGGGAGTTAAACTCCGATTAACAAAAGACTATAAGTCAAATGAAGAAAATAATGGATGTTATTTTAGATTTGCATCGTTAGTGCAAGCCTGGAACTCTGATAGTTTTTTAATAAACGTGTACCAACATGTTTAAGCACTCAATGCGAAAATAAATGTTTGTAAATCATGCGCAAAACTGATATCATTACGAAAGTGTGACGCATTCGTTAACAAAGTATTAGGTAATGAATTTTTGATAGAAATATTTCTAAAACTTATATGAACTATGAATTGTTGTAATCGTCTTAGTTTACAATTTTTGAGTCCAAAAGTGAAAATCAGAAACCTGGATCACCCCGCCCTGCCGTAGCATCCTAGAAAATTTAATGACAGCCGCTGCAATAGCTAAAGTACTGAGGCCGGAGTACTAGTAGCCTTCACCGGCCACGGCCCGACACCTCCCGAAGGAGGTACATACAATCACTGGTCGGGAGACCCAGCGTCCCGCCATTAATATATCCAACAGGGAGGTGAGAACCCGCTTACTTATCCGGCGGCTTCTCAACAGTGAACTCACGGTGTTACCCGATGGGGAGTCTAAAAGAGAAAAATAGAAACTTAGGGAAAATATGTATATATATGCGAATTATTCTTAAAAAAATTCTATGAGTTAACTCTTTGACATATGTTACAAAATTTTATTTAGGTACAGAAATCAAAATTTAAAATATGTTAGAATTATCAAGTTTTCCATTGTTACATCGGAATCGTTTTAGTTATTATTCTAAAAAGTAAAAAAAAAGTAAATTTTGTTGCATACGCTAATTCCTCTTCCTTTGATTAGTTTGCTGAAATATATTGAGAAATGATCTATTTATCCTATGTCAATAATACTTTAAATTTCTCAGATAAATAGATCAGGACTTTCCAATATGATTTCTCCCCTAAAATCACAGCGTTGGCAAGTATTTTAATCTTAAAGAATTCTACGATTTCAATCAACTTACATCCGATTTCAACCTGATTTGTGTCAGTAACATGAAAAGATTTCACGCTTTTCATAATAAAAGGAAAAACCCATTCATTCTAATTTTTGAAATGTAATTAATTCGCCTTCAACGAAGTATTTCTGCCTGGCTGTTCTATCATTTAGAGAAGAATGAACGCGACCTCATTTATCGGTCATTATATCGCTCTATCTGCGACAGTTGTAAAATAGTTGACCAAGGACAAACGTCAGAATACACAGTACATCAATTAAAAAGGTATCCATTCTTTAAAAAGATTTCTTTTGTTCCTATCCTGTTAACCTGAAAAGGAATGAAACGTTTATTAGAACAAAAAATAGAACTGCAAAGTAATGTAGAACACCATTAATATTGCAATTTTGTAGGTATGGCTTTACATTGAAACAAATCGAGACTACATAGATAGATTTAAATTCATAAATCGTCGCTTAACAAGCAACACCATCTATCTCAATTTTTTGAAATTTCAAAGAGGAAGAAAATACTAAATTTGTCCACACCACCTATCTCAATTTTTTGAAATTTCAAAGAGGAAGAAAATACTAAATTTTTCCACATCACCTTTCTCATTTTTTTGAAATTTCAAAGAGGAAGAAAATACTCAATTTTTCCCAACCAATAAGGGATATTTCTGAATTTTTTTAACGTCTGATATAATCATGAGACCGCATGTTCCTGCCAGATGGTAAAAAAAATTCAGAAACATTCGTTATTGGTTTCAAAAAATTGAGTATTCTCTTCCTCTCAGATATTTCAAAAAATTGATATAGGTGGTGTTACTTGTTAACCGTTGAAATGCAGTATTTAAAGAGAATACGCAGATTGGAAGATTTTCATTCTTTTTCGTTGCGCTATAAGTGGTCTTTTTATTCATGCTATGCTTTCACGCCGTTTTTTTCGTAACGAAAACGTGCACGCAGGCAAAAAAAAATAACCAGAAATAATAAATTTTTGAAAGGTATTCACAAGAATATTTGAGAACTTTGAAAAGTTATTGAATACAGTTCTTTATTATTATTTGTTTTTGACACAGAATGCAAATATTTTAAGGTTATAGGGGAAAGTCGGGTAAGACGACGAAGAGTCTAAGATGACGAATTGGATTTTTCTCGAAAATTACACTAGATGGCAACCCCAATCTTGCATCATCAGAGACCTCTAGCGACCAGCTACTCGTGTCACACCAAAATATTTCATCCCGTTATCATTAGTGTGATTCACAATACGCGATAATGTGTTTTTCAGTTATTTCTGTGCAATTTTTGGTTGCTGCTTTGTAAGGGATAGCGTTCATGGAGAAATTTTTTTGATTTATATATGTGATATTTGTGAAGAGCTAATCAAAACGTGTTCAATGATGTATTATTTTAATTTTTCTGATGAGCTGATGCCCTTCAATGTTTTTCGAAATAAAAATGGCGATTCCGGGTAAGATGACGAATTGGGTGGAGGGTAAGATGACGAACCCCTCCACACTGATTCAGGAGCTCGTCTCGCTACCTGAATGCCACCTGCCCTTCCGGCAACTCACTGGAACTCCAGGGGAAAATGAGCACCTCATTAAGAAGGAAATAGAGCAAAAAGGAGATAAACGAAAACTTTGACAACTGAACAGTTGAAGTTAATCAGACTAAACGCAACAAACCTTCTAAAAATTCTACAAAAAAGAAGAAAGTAGCTAAGTAACACCTCGATTTGCAGTGTTCTGAGGCTGAAGACTGAATTCATTCGTTTGAATTTCCTTACGTTGACCTGCACAGTCGGGTAAGATGACGAAAATGACTTTTTCCCCCTTAAAATGAAATTTTGGGGTCTCAAATTTGAACATAAAAAATTTAAAAAATATCACTCTAAAATAAAGAGTTGAAGAAGATTTTGGCTAAAAAATAATCCTCCAGCAACGAATATTGAGGTCAGGAAAATCCAGAAAGCTTAAGGGCGCCATATTACCCGACTTTCCCCTACCAGCCGATTATGAGAACAAATAACTAACCTCAAAGTTGATTCCTTTTAACAGTCCTTGTATATTTAAACATTTATGTGACAATGAGGAGAAATGAAAATTTGTGTCATAATTATGTCCGTTATTTGCAAGACACATACCTGAAAATTAAACTATAAAATAGAGACTCAGTTTTTATTTAAAAAATATGTATGTTATTATTTACAGGCGCTCATGCTTCGGTGATGGAAATAATTAGAAATTTTCAGCACAATTGGAATCCCAGGTAGAATTTTGGTAGATATTAATAGCAAATTCACGAACTTTAACAGCAGAAATAAGTTTTAGAAACTATCCAATAAGCGCAAGGTATTGTGCGATATCTCCACTATATTGTTCGATATTCTGAATGCCGTACAAAATCTTAACAATACTGCAGAGAATCTTGCTCTGTTAGGGTACATACTGACTGAGAATCAGGATTGTTCTCCTCCCAAACTTCCTTTCACGTTGACTTCCACAAAATGACTCGTTTTAAGTTTCGTCGCACAGTGAAGATACCGCGTATGCATTTTGGAACAGTACCGGAAGCCTATACTTTGCACCGATTTTCATGACTTCAAAACGAATTTCGAGATTATTTGCAAGTATTTGTCTAAAAAAATGGGCTTTTCTCACTTTTTCTGCGTTTGGAGATTTCTAGAGAAACGTTTCGCAGCAAAATTTGAAACTTCCAGTAATTTAATAATAAACTATCTTTTTGTCGAAATTTTGTTGCAAAGTTTCCTCATAGGTGGGGATTTTTTGCAATGACTGTTTTTTCAGTACATTTCAATAACAAACTCACTGCGGCGTAATGTTAGACATATTTATTGACAACCTCGATGGAAATAAGCAAAAAATATCCTGATACCTAACAAAAAATAGCATTTTTTCAAACAAAATTATCCGTTTACCACTTTTACCGGTTTCCTTTTTGTAATAATCCAAATATAACCGCTGCCGGGTGTTTTATATATAAATATATCTGTTGCCACATTTTTCTTAGTAAGGAAAGTGTTTATCTTCATTTTAAGGTCTACACTACTGACAGAAAAACCAAAGTTACTCATCTGGACTATACTCTACTGCAACGGCTTTTTCTTCCTCATTGTACAAAACTAGGGGCCTTTCTGGTTTCCTTATAAGAAGTTGCTTTCTCTTATAACAAATTATTCTTTTGGGGATGCCAAAAATGACTTCTACCAGTTTAATGGTACTCTCACTAGTGTATTGGCATGAAGACAAGCGTCTAGGGTTTCTGGAGAGTAATCCACATATTTACGAACTCATAACACCCTTTAATACATCCTGGGCATATCTGGAGAAAATACAGATATTACTCTTATTATTTATTAACAATAAATATGGTAAAAATAAATTAAGAAACCAACTGGAGTTACTTTGTACCGTATATCTCCATGGTGCAAAGAAACCCTCTTTTTTGATGAAAAGTTATCCATCAGAAAAAAATTACTTAAAATTTAACTAACAAGTGTAATTGGCGTTCAAAGCAACGGAATGAAAGCTAGGTTTATTGTCCTTCATTCTGAAATGCATTTGCCTTCAGAAATGTTGTGCATTCTTCATCAGAGACAGGTTTTTTAAGACTGAAATTATCACTGCTAAGCTTTCTCAATATTTCCTTCCTTCTGCAACCTCCTAAATGGTAATTGTAAACGAATTACATTCGTCAGTGTTGCCAACAAACGAAAAAAAATCTCAAAACCCTTACCCCTAATTAATGGTCTCTATTTAAATTTTCAGCATAAATTCTACATTAATATCTTTTTAGAAAATAGTTATATAATTATACTGACAGTCTGTGTGTTCTTTATTAACTTTATAAATAGAAACATTCGTAGAAAGTTTCAAAATTGAAACTAAATTGATGAAATTATCATACTTATCATAGCCGAAAACATTACGAGACCTAAAATTGTGAAAAATGAATTTAAAGGCTAGAAGCAGCAATAAAAGTTAGCAAATTTCGTTTCAGCAAATGCTTTTAGCTTCTATTATAAACGAGCTAGAAAAGAAATTCAAGCAGATTTAGAATCTAGAAGGTATATTCTATTCAATTAAAGGAAAATCCAAAATAGATATTCTGAAAGAAATATATCAAACTGTTTTTACACATTAACGCACCTTTCCTCCAGAAAAATAATTCGAGATTAATAATTTTTAAACAAGTTTGACTTTCTGTTCGTTATTACGAATGTTCCAAAAAAATTCTCCTTGGCAAAACATTTATTTTCATCACTTTAAAGCACGAGGAAAAAATGTCTTTTTCCTGAAACTAGAAGTTTTCTTTAATAAGAAGAGTGCTATTCAAAATCCATCACGCTTAATTCATTAATCAAATGAATATTAAGTTCATAAAAATGATATGAATTCACATGTTGTTTACTCAAAGAGTCACAGTTGATTTATTACTTTTAGGAACGTGTCACAAGAGCTCTTAGTTTCGCACAGTCAATTCAACACTTCTTTTAATTTAAACTCATAAGAGAAGTGTCAGCAGATAGTTCTTATGTCTTTCTGTTCAGGTAGTTTCTGAGCATCATTAATTTAAGCTTACGAGGGAGGACACCTGTAAGAAAACAACGAAATATTAAAATCATATAAAACTTGAAATTTATGAATTTACAACGCAGATTATACTTTATTAATATCGTAAAGGGAACGCACACATACATGTTTGGGTAGCTTTGGGTTATTATCGGATAAAAGAAATTAATGATGTATGTTTTTTCATGATTATATTCCTGATGTTTACTTTCGAAGAGGAAATAAATCTGAATTCATATATCATAAGAGGAAATAATTTAATGTTAGCATTTCTTTGTGAATTAATCACATAATTATCGGTTGAATTAGTTCGAGCATCATTTCATTTGTATGACCCATTCATACTCAGGTATTATGAAATGAAATCAAATTTTATTGGAAATGACTCATGTTTTAGAGAAATTCTTTTTAATCTTAAAGTAAAGGAGAAAATTGAATTAAAATAGAATCTGTACTGAATTTATTAAACAGTACCATACCTAATCAATATGATTCAGAAAAACCTGCTAATTATGGGTTAAAAAATTTACAATGTCTAAAATTATGGATTTTAAAAAAAGCGAATTGATGAATTTGATGATAGCCTAAAATCGTTAAAAATATCAATACTGATTTCATCATGTTTTGTTTCCTATATGAAGAAGAGAAAAATGATTTTATGGAACAGATTTTAGTTGAATAGGCCTTCTTTTTACAACAGATATCCTTATCGAGGTTTAAGAAAAACCGCGATCTCAATTTTGCCTGAAAAAATTTTGTCACAATCACCAAATTGTAAAATAAACACGAAAATAAAGCACTAATAAGTGATAAATAAAAACTAGTTCAGCATAAAATAGTTATTCAGTAAGTTTTAACGAAATGTTTTAAGTCAAGTTAAAGTACAAGTATTGAAGAACCTGAAACAAGCAGATGCTGCTGATTTTTCCGAAATCCCGATATTGTTTTTCACGACCCTACTTGGTGTCGCGGATCCACAATTTTGAAAATCCTGCTTTAGAGGCATTTTCATAGAAAATGAAGTCTTTTTCTTTAGGTGGACTTCGTCATTTTCATTATACATGTAACTTTAAGTCAGTTCTCAAAGGCATCACTCTTCAGCTAAGAACAAAATTTGTCAACATTGTATTACAACAGAAGACAGTGAATATCGTGATTTTTCAAGACTATCTAAGCTCTTCAAGCTATTAAACTCAGAGATTTTCTTGAGGGAGGTTACGTAATTAAAGTCGTCTGCAGCTTACCTTTGTAATGGTTTCAATTTTGTTGTGTTTAACCCCTTAAGTAGTATGCCCGGAAATTTTCCGGACATCGAATTACCACAATTTTAAACTTAAAAACTGAAACAAAGTCATTCACAGACGTTATAATTAGATACAAAAATTAAACGATTCGATACAAACATTTAAACTGTCCTTTAGGTTCTCAAATGAATTAAAATGACACCGCATTTCCAAAATAGAAGGTGTCATTTAATTAGATAGTCTAGGAAACAAACCACTTAAGGTGTTAATTCTGTGGGTGGAAATTGAAAGGGACTTTTTATTACAAAAAGTAATAAAATAAAAACAAATTGTATAAAGATATATTGCAAAAACTAAAAAGTTAAGAATCAGGAAAAACTGTTTTTATTAACTTCATTATATTTTAAGTTCACAATTTGAAAGGAAATGTTCTAATTAATAGTATCAAATATTGAAGTTCACTGAATCAGCTTAGAGCTCATATACTATTAATAGCACAAAAAACGTAATGAATGTTGCAAGCGTTCTGATTCAGCAACGAAATACTGGACACGAAAGAACATGAGAAGGAATCTCAGGTAGCTGAGAGTAAGCTCCTTGACGTTCTAGAAAGGGGTAACCACTCTTGATTCGACTAATTAAAATCTATATCTATTTGAAAGCTATTTTGAAGGAAATAGGAAAAGTAAAAAGAGGGAGGGGGAAGAAACTCGTTAGAGTATCAGCTTTCTTCAAATCCGTATTGGGAAAAGTGAATCCATCTATTTTCAGAAAATATTGGTTATGTTTCCTGCGTTTATTCAGAAGATATGAATTTCAGACTCAGTTCAGACCATTTTTGCTGCTTGCCGTTTATCTATTTTTCTTCAAAATTATTATCACTATGATCCTTTAACAAATATAAATAGTAGCCTTAAAAATATACTTGTGCGTCAATTGTCGATTTTTAGATCAATCCCCATCGCTAGGTAAGAATCAAGAAAAGAAAGTGTGCACGAAGGAAGTATCAAGATAGGGCAAGTTACGTTGGAATCCTTATTATGGAAGGGGAACCAACACACTGAAAAACTAACAGGTCTTTTAATCTTTGTAAAGGTGATGATTATCTTAAATGATTATAATATAGTTCCCGATACGATTCCCATTTAAGGTACTTTAGTCAAAAACAGAGAGTTTTCCTCTTAAACAAATTGTCTTTTCTATGGATTTAAGCTAACTTATTAATGTTGGAGCAAATGAAATACTTTTTACGTTATTCGTGAAGCATCATTAATTACTTTTTAAATAGCAAAATTAAGTGCGTTTTGTATTTGAAAATGATGAACCTTTTTAAATTCAGTAAGAAATTCCAAACGTATTTTTAGTTAAAATGAAATGATTTTTTAAGGTGGAGAAAGATAATTTGAAGCATCGAAATTTTGAACATAAAACAGAAACATCATGACCCTCTGAGATCAAAAGTGTTATAAAAAAATGAGTAAAAATTTTTCCTAAATTCTAATCCACTTGCATTTTTACATATGCATTTTTTCAAGTGTATTTAGATCTTGTTTATTTGAAGCACCAAAATCTTGAGCAAAAACAGAAATGTTCATCATGACTCAGAACCTTCTGAGATCAAAACCGTCAGAAAAGAAAATGAGCAAAATTTTGTTCTAAATTCTTCTCCATTTGCATTTTTATACGTTTTCAAGTTCCATTATATTTTATTTATTTGAGTCACAGAGAAATACTTTTTTAAAAATACCCTACATAAAACAAAATACTCTACCGAAAAGAG
The DNA here is from genome assembly GCA_013235015.1 of Araneus ventricosus. NCBI lineage: Eukaryota > Metazoa > Arthropoda > Arachnida > Araneae > Araneidae > Araneus > Araneus ventricosus. The sequence continues at coordinate 136,465 of BGPR01000492.1, forward strand.
CCACAACCTGCTATTGGTTATTTGGGAGAGGAGTAAATATTCAAATTTAATAAATTTTAAAAGGTTGCTTAATAATACCGAAGAGATTACAGAGCTGCATGTCAGCACTAAAAATTCTATCAGAAAATATACGGAACTCTTTTGTAAATTCAATATTTATTTAAAACTTTCACAGTGTTGTTATTTTATAACGAAGCAAAATGAAATACTCTTGATCTTCAGTGCCGTTTCCTGTTGTTTACCACACCTATTGTCCATTTCGGAACTGAATTTCCTCTTGTCACAAACAATCCCATTATTGTGTATGAATGGGTTTTTTTATGTTGTCTACATGTGTTTTATCAACAGAGTCCTTATAGATAAGAGAGTGATATTTTTTTGTTAAGCTTAACAGATATATATTTTATTAGCAAACATTTTTTAAACTACGTCTTAGTGACTTACCACCTTTTACTTTTATTTTCGCTTAAAAAATCATGATTCTTGGGCATTCAGCCTTCATTATTTCAGTTGATTGAAATTTTACCTGGTAGTACTTTAAATCAAGTTAACAATTTTATATGACATCCGTGGGCACGCCATAAAGATTTCTTCCAAATGTATTATTCAAAATTATATTCTCTTCCCGAATTTTATACGTTCTTACCTATTTTCCTTGTTTATAAATCACGATTTCTTAGTTTTCACAAGCTTCTAAAAAATTAATTCTCCTACGTAACAAAGATGTATGGCATAAACAGTCGCTGTTAGTGCCAACTTTCCCCCTAAACACAGTTTTTAGAATAGAAGGAGTTTATTGCCTCTTGGCTAGATAACACTTTTGAATAATATAAATTCTGACAATACAGATTAATTGTTTGCTCTAATTCGGCTAAATTCATCAAGATTTCCTCATAAAAAATGTCCGAGCATCGCAAGACATAATCAATTTAGAAATGTCTAAGCCATTATTTGGTACAAAGAGGATCTCTTTAATCAGTTGGAGAAGCAGGAGGGTCTCAGCTAAGCAATCAGCAAGATGTCAAGTTCAGGTCTAGTATAACTTGCCGCAAACTGACAGATGCATAGAGCCAGTGAGTTTTAAAGTGTGTGGCTTTCCTTAGGTGTTTCGTAAAATGGTTCGTTGTTTTCTGGAACATCTAGTTGAAGGCTCTGGGATATAATCTGGGCAGATCGCGTTCATGTGACCAATCTGAGCAATTTAATCCTTTTCTTAATTTTCTAAGATATGAGTTAGAGATTAAAAATCATTAAAACATTTTTAAAGAAGAATTAATTTATTTTGAAACTTAGAAGAATGCTTCTAATGTAGCTTAGAACGATACCTAAAACGGTTCTGATTAATATTTCCCAGCTCAAATTATTATTTGTTAACTAAAAAAATAAAAATTGAAAAAAAAACAACTTAGAAATGCTTCATGTATAAAATTATTCATTTATTTCAGATTAATTAATTAGTTACATTCAGATTTAATTAAAATCATTCATCTCTTATTCATTTGTTTCCATATCATGTTGTCATATAGACTCCATCAAACCCTATCCAGCCCAAATTAAAGGCAGAAATGCATTGAAAATCATGTTATTCCGGTGATGAAAAATGGCAGCACAGATCCGGATGGGGCTAATGATGATCTACATAGCGTAGGGCCCAACATTTAATTTAAGAACTCACGCAGTTTAATTCTAATAATGGTAAGTTTGTTTTTGCAAAGATAGGGGATAGTGTCGAATTTGGATCGCCGTCTAGATTAGATCAGTATCTTAACTTCAATTCTATTAAATATTTGGGCCGTAAAATACACAAATTATGTTGTAACGATTAAATATGGTGAATGAAAGCATTTTTAAGAGAAGACATTATGTAGTTGCAGTTAGAGAATCAGTGTTTAGATTCAGATATCATTAATTATAAAGGGTGGTCATAAATTATTGGACACATTTCAAAAACAAATAAAAAAAATAATAATGTTACAACTACGGGTTTTTTAAAACTGAGAGCGCATTTTAAAAAAGTTTTTTTCTTCTTTCAAATAGGTAACGCGCGGTTACGATGATCTGGGTGGTCGTAAATTATTGGATATCTCCCATTTTTGAGGGCCATTATCTGCGAAACAATTAAATCTATAAGAAAAATAAAAGCAGGTATTTGTAGGGAATTTTATGCTCTTTGATTTGTTAAATCCATTGTAGTTCGAAAAATGAATAGTTTTCGAAATATTCAAGAAAAACTAAAAAGGAAACCAGAAAACGCGCATCGGCTTCTTCTGATCGGTAGCCATTGCGTATGAAAATCTCTCGCTGTAGCAAATTTAGAAAGCCATAATTGTACGATACTTATCGGAAAAAACTTTTTTATTTGCTCTCTCATTAAAAAAACCCGCAGTTGTAACTTATTAGTTTTTCTTCTATTTGTTTTTGAAATGGGTCCAATAATTTATGACCACCCTGTATATATTAACAAAAGACTACTAGCAAAGATATACAATGAATGTCGTGCTAAGGTTATAAAAAGAGATGCTTCCTGAAACTCATGCAGCACCTCAATACGATTATTTGTAACTCTTTCATGATTCTTAAAGTAAAATGAACTATCTAGGAATTATTTTATTATATATGCAGGGGAAAGTTGGGTAAGATGGTTATTAATATTAGCTTTGGGGTTTTTTCCTGAACTCAATATTCGTTGCTGGAGGATTATTTTTACGCCAAAATCTTCTTCAACTATTTATTTAAAAGTGATATTTTTTTAAAAAATTTTTATGATCAAATTTAAGATCCCAAAATTTCATTTTAGAAAAAAAAAGTCAATTTCGTCATCTTACCCGACTGTGCGGGTAAGATGAAGAACAATGTCGGGTAAAATGACGAAAAACTAATTTGCATAAACCTGAAAGTGAATAGATGCTGCTGCAAACGCTTAATCGAAAAATTAGGACCCTGATATTTTATATTAATTAATATATTATTATCAATTAATATATTAATTTGAGATTCAAACAGTAAAAAATGAAATCAATTACAAAAATCGCATTGCCATGGGCTTGAATTTTGTCTTAGCCAGTACAGGTGGAATGGAGCCAGAGATTGCACATAAAACACTAGAATCCCAATCCCGTGCTTCCTTACTCACTGCAAATGATGCATTCTTCATTATAGAGGACCTCTGGGTCCAGATTGTCATTAGCGTCAACGTAAGGAAATTCAAATGAATGAATTGAGTCTTCAGACTCAGAACATTAGAAGTCGAGGTGTTACTTAGCTACTTTCTTCTTTTTTTAGAATTTTTAGAAGGTTTGTTGCTTTTAGTCTGATTAACTTTAACTTTGTTCAGTTGTGAAAGTTTTCGTTTTTCTCCTTTTTGCTCTATTTCCTTTTTAATGAGGTGCCCATTTTCACCTGGAGTTCCAGTGAGTTGCAGGAAGGGCAGGTGGTATTCAGGTAGCGAGACGAGCTCCTGAATCAGCGTGGAGGTGTTCGTCATTGTAGGGATTCGAATCACTTACCAATGTGCCACCGAGGCGTCTATGAATTTGAACCTATTATTTGTAAATTGTTTTTGTGGCAACATGTTGTAATTCCAAACTATTTAAGGTTGTTTTTTTTTGATAATAAAGTTCAGTAGATACATTGATGGCGTTGGTAATTGTTGTGTTTTGGCAATCCTTATTTAGTTGATATATTCTATTGGTGAATTAGGTCCTTTTAGAGTAAGAGGAAACATAACACCTGACTGGCGTAGTCGGTAGGATTACCGACGCCATCAATCTACTCGAGGTAGGGGCTCCATGTTGGTTTAGTTTATCTCTCTTTGCAGTATATAGTTTTAATGGTGCAACATCAGTTTCGATGAATAACTAGAACTTAATTTGGTAATAAAGATAGAGTAGGAGTATGAATTATTATTCTAATTGAAGAATATTTATGTCGATGTAATTATTTAAAACCAGGGCGAGTTGTTGAATGGTGTGCATCATTTTATATAATTGGAAACGAAGGTATTTTGGTGAACGGTATTGTGTATATCAGTACAGATAAATGAGATAAGAGTGGTTAGTAAATGATACTGTGCATCATTTTAGATATTCGAAACGAAAGTACCGTTTTTAATTGACTTCTTTTTACTGTATTCGATTTCTAAGAGATATTTTTAGTATATTTTTGCTACTTATTGTGTTAATGATTATTTATTGTAACCTAAGGATTACTGTGATTTTAAAAGAATATATCAAGGATTTGAGGGAGTTAGTTTTCAATTGAAAGTGCATAGTAATTATCTAAAATATAGAAGTTACTTGGGTTATTTAATATTGAAATTGTATGCACGTGTTGTTGTCTTTTTAGAATTTGATAAAATTGTGTGGTTATTATCAAACGAGAAATACATGAATAATTACTACTTTCCGGTATTCTGATAAGCTTTGTGGTAAATATTGTAATATAGAATACTTGGGTTATACGTGCACGGCGAGTGCCCCGTTCCCCCTATTTTCTTATCATAAGGTCTTTCTTGATTCGGAAATTTAGGCCTTTGCGGATACCAAAATGTCTCTTTTAAAACGGGCTAGAAAGGAGGATTTAATATCCTTAGCTACGGATTTGGGAGAAAATCCGGCTCCCACTTTCTCAAAGATTGATTTAGTCAGTTTGATCCAGGGAAATAAGCACTATGATGAAGATGACGCCAAACTTATGTTAGAGACTGTAGTTACGGAAAGGGAGGAACGATTAAAAATGGAGGCAGATCGGGAACGATTAAAAATGGAGGCGGAGAAGGAAAAACTGAAGATGGAATTCGAGTTAGAAAAATTGCGAATGACATCCGACGGCTCTAAAAACCCGAAGCACGAGAAACCCTCGTGTTATGAGCTGACTAAAACTGTACCAAGTTTTGATTCGAAGAATGGAGACATAACTCTGTTTCTATCGTTGTTCGAAAGACAGGCGAAAAGAGCCCAAATCGACACGAAGGACTGGGTCTCCGGACTACTTATGCTGTTGCCGTCTGACATTGTTCAACTCATTGCAAGGGAATCTGAGGAAAACTTTGATAACTATAATTATATAAAAAGCGTACTGCTAAAAAGATTCAAACTGAGCCCAGAAGAATTCAGGAAGAAATTCCTTCACCACCAGAAGAATTCGGAGAAATCCTGGCGAGAATTTACTTTTGAAATTTCGAATTACTTTCAAGAATGGATCGAGGGACTCAAATTTGACAGTTTTGAGAAACTGAAAAACTTGATAATTACTGATCAGATAAAGAGGCGGGCCCCTTTTGAGGCAAAAGATCACTTCTTGGATGAATGGACGAAGTTGGTGTCTCCATCAGAACTTGCTGACAAATTAGATGAATATGAGCTTGTGCGCTCTGATCGCAAATACGAAACAAAACGGAAGCAGCAGTTCAACCCGATAGAAAAGCATACCGAAAGTAACCAGAGGACAGTTAGACACAAACCATTCACTGGGACTTGGAATACACGGAATATGGGTTATCCTTCAAGAAATGGAGAATCCAAACAGACGCATAAGTTCTCGTGTTATTCTTGTGGTTTAGAGGGCCACACAGCACGTTTTTGCCCTTCCAGGGCTCCACAAAGGGTTAAATTAAACCCAACGGCTCAGGGTAACGTCATTACAACCACTGAACCTAAAAAGGAGGATGCATCTACCATTCTGACTGCTAAAGTAAATGTTCCCGTTGAAGTCGCAGCTGATGTGATGGAACTCGAAACTGTACAGGTAAAACTTGGGTCTCGAACAATGACGGGAATTATAGATTCTGGAGAGCAGATTTCAGTGATCCGTGAAGATTTCACCTCAGGAATAAAATATGAGGGAGAAGGTTATATCGAGATTTCTTCAGCATTCGGGGAGAGGGAAACTACACCACTGCGAATTTTTGAAATGAATATTAACGACGGAGTACATGGACCGGTGCCAGTGACATGCGCAGTTTCAAAGAAGTTGGTGAGTGACCTATTGCTAAGTACCGCCGCTTTCGAGGCTTTGAAGGAAAACATACAGATGCATAAATTCGAATCAAAGTTCGATTGCTACGACACAGTGAAGGAGGAATTGGAAGTTCCTTCTACGGATATAGAAGCTTCTATCGAACTGATCGCAACCGAGTCTGATCGGAATGGCTCAACTCAAGATGGCGAGGAGACCAGAACCTCATTCATCGAGTCACAAATGTCGGACCCCACTTTATAGGATGCTTGGGAGATGGCAAGGACGGAAGGGAACGTATATGCGATTGAGGATGGAATTCTGACACATACAGAATATATATATGGAGAAAAGGTGAAGCAGGTAGTATTGCCGAGAAATGCAAAAGAGATGAAGTTCTTAGGGTCGCTCATGAGATCCCTTTGGCTGGACACCTAGGCGAGCAGAAAACAAAGCAAAGGATAAAATACTCTTTCTTCTGGCCAGAAAGAAAGAAAGATGTTAAAGAATTTTGACAAACTTGCAAACCACTATCATGGAATGATCACCTTCTTCACGTAGACAACGTTTTTCATAAATGGAGAGAGGTTGGTCTTGAGGTTAGCTTAGAGAAATGTGCCTTTGGACAAAATCAAGTGAAATTCCTAGGCCATATAGTTGGATCCGGTCAGCATTCACCTGATCCTGAAAAGGCCGAGGTCTTGAGAAACCTATCTAGACCATCAACAAAGAAAGAGCTCAGAAGCTTCCTAGGACTTGCGAGCTACTATAGGGATTATATCCCAAATTTCTCAGAAAATGTTTTGCCTCTAACCGATCTCACCAAAAGAAAGGTACCAAATGTCCTTCCATGGTCAATTGAGGCGGAAGAAGCTTTTGTAAAAATCAAAGATGAACTCATCAGAATGCCGACTTTACATACCCCAGATATTAGTCGTCCGTTTTGGTTGTACACTGATGCGTCAGCAACCGCAATCGGAGCGAGTTTGGTACAGCATGACGATGTCGGAAAGGAATTGCCTATTGCATTCTTTAGTAAGAAACTCACCCCGACCCAGATGAAGTAGTCAACTATTGAAAGAGAAGCCTTCTGTGTCCTAGAAGCATTAAAGAAATTCGATACTTGGGTATTTGGAGGTAAAATTCAGGTTGTTTCGGATCACAATCCCTTAACTTATTTAACTAATAATGCCCCTCATGGAGCATGGAACTATCGAGATGGGCACTTGCACTGCAGCGATATAACCTAACTATATCATATCGGAAGGGTGTCCAGCACGGAAATGCAGATGCCTTATCCAGAGTAACGATAGATTCTGTAAAATAATGCTAACGTGTGTTAAATAATATTATAGTTGTGATTTTTTTTGTATACATAATGTGATTTTATATATGTGTATATAGACTCGTTGAGAAAGTGTTTTTAAATTCAACCGTTTTAACAATAAATGTTACTTCTATAAATTCTTTTAAAGTATAACTTGCGAGTTATTTTTATAGCGTTTGTGAAATTTATTATAGTGATTAAATTAAGTTCATTTGGATGCCTTCGTCATTATAATATGGGAGAGAGAGTCGCGTGTTTTTTTTTTCCGGAGCTCTTGCCTGTGCTATACTTGATCATTATTCTGTATGTTGTTCTCTTTTCGTTTTTTTAAGTCTCATTTCAGGTAGCTGCATCGTCCCTAAGGCGACGGATGCGCTTCTTTAAGGGGGACGTGTAGGGATTCGAATCACTTACCACTGTGCCACCGAGGCGTCTATGAATTTGAACCTATTATTTGTAAATGGTTTTTGTGGCAACATGTTGTAATTTCATACTATTTAAGGTTGTTTTTTTTATAATAAAGTTCAGTAGATACATTGATGGCGTTGGTAATTGTTGTGTTTTGGCAATCCTTATTTAGTTGATATATTCTATTGGTGAATTAGGTCCTTTTAGAGTAAGAGGAAACATAACGCGGGGTTAAGGAAACCTGACTGTCATCTTACCCTCCACCCAATTCGTCATCTTACCCGGAATCACCATTTTTATTTCGAAAAACATTGAAGGGCATCAGCTCATTATAAAAATTAAAAAATGCATCATTGAACAGCTTTTGATTAGCACTTTGCGAATATGACATGTATAAATCAAAATTACTTACACCGTAAACACTATTCCTTACGAAGCACTAACCAAAATTTACATCGTAAAAACTCTAAAACACATTTCCTGGTATTATGAATCAAACAAATGACGGGACGGAATCTTTTACCATGGCATGGGTGTCTGGTCGCTAGAAGTCTCTGATGATGCAGGATCGAGCCTGCCACCTAGTGTAATTTTCGAGAAAAATCTAATTCGTCATCTTAGTCTCTTCGTCGCCTTACCCGACTTTGCCCTACCTAAGAATTTTGCAAATTCTCTGATATAGATTTAATTTCTTTGCATTAACACATCTAACTTAAATTAACACATCTTTACCATCTGTTAATGCATCTGTATCATGTTTAAGCCTTGCTTGTCATTTAAAGATATCACTTTATTACATGAACTTATATAAGAATAAAGACATTCTATTAAGATATTATAACAAATTATTAGCTAAGCGGAACAAATTTTAACGTTCATGTTAAACAGTAATTTTAAGTGGTTTTGGAATAAAGAGTCACAAGACCAATTCTAGTTATAGATTTATATGTACGACTTTCTGTATATTTTATTTCTGTGTGTAAAGAATTTCATAAATTTTACAGTGAAATCGGTTTCGTCAGTGTCATTTTGATACTTGTAAAGAAATGCTTTCCAATAATTTCTGAATAGTCTTTAAAAAAGATTTAAACAATGTTTTTCCGCATAACCTCAAATTTCTTCTTAAAATTCTTTGTATTCTTCTTTCATTTTGTTGCTAAAGTCTTTATTGAGCACGTTATTCCTATCAAAAATATTTCATATCATTTGCAGCTGTTATACGCGTTTACAAAACTTTCTGAAATTCCTTGTTAAATTTGCTTTCTTAATTTTAGAATGTAATGCTATTGAATTCATTTTTATTGGAATAAAATGCTATTGTACTATTGTTCTTCGCAAAGTTTTAAGGATTCTCTTGTAGTACTTATATATTTAGATCTAGCTTAATGACATTCGAAATCATGTTAAATATACCTGGCGTAGTCCATTATTCAAAAATATCCGAAACAACCACGTATATAATTAAATAGCCTCGAAAGGTCAATCTCACTTGATGTCGAACAGTCTTCGGTCATTCCCTAGTTCAAATCTACGAGCTCATTCATGAATATTTCATCACACAGCGCCACGAAATACGCTGCTAGTTCCATCGAATAAAGCCAAGCCCTTATGTTGCTTTGCTGACAGAAATTTGTCGGCACTACATTTGTTTTCTAGCCTATCGCAGGAAAAAAATAAAATAAAACCTCCACGCGTGGTTAAGCTAAATCTCGTCAATGGTGTTTATTTTGAATTTGTTGCTAAAATTTGATTGAAAATAACCGAAAAAAATTGTATTTACGGAATTTAAGAGGCTCTAGTGACCTCTCGTCGTTAGGGTCGAGTCTCGGCTTCAGGGGCGTCACCCTCTGCTATCAAAGTTCCGCCATATACAGGGTACTCTGTTGGACCCACAAACTCAGAATTATGTTAGTAGACATCAAGAGGAACAAAAATTGCAATGGAACATATTGTCGCAAACCACGTTGAGAGGCTGAAAATAGCGAAAAACGAATGGCATATCCAAGGAGGTGGTTTGGACGCGTGGGACCCATTGCTTGGCCCCCCACGTTCGCCGGATCTAATCCGTGTGACTTTTCCTTATGGGTTCACCTTAAATTACTCGTTTATGCGACGCCTGTGGACTCACCGGAGGATCTCATAGCGCGAATTGTCGTCGCTGCGGCAGACATCAAAAGTATACCTGGTATCTTCGAGCGAGTCCGGGAATCGTTTTGCATGTCGTTGTAGACTGTGCAATGACGTCAGCGGCTGTCACTTCTGTCACTTTAAATTTTCACTTAAATTTTAGTTTAATAATAGAGCATTGCACATATCCCGATCAAGTGGGGTTTGTTTTCATTAAAGATAGCCTTTTTTCGTATAACCAACGAGATCTTCAATTAGTTTGTCAAATTTGACCTTTTTTGGCCTTATTTTTAAGAAGGTTTGGCCTTATTTTGCTATTTTGATCTGGCAACCCTGCTTCCAACAACTCTTGTAATAATTAATCAAATAAATATTTTTGTAGTTATTATTGTACTTTTTGTTGTTGACGTCGAAATCTGCATGCGTTTTTCGCGATTTTCACCCAACGTAGTTTGCGCCACCATGTTCCATTGCAATTTTTGTCCCTCTTGATGTCTACTAACATCCCTCTGAGTTTGTCGGTCCTATAACAGAACACCCTCTATGTAAGTTTAGTTCACACTAAATCTGTTGACATGTGTCAGTTGTCCTCAAGTTAGTATGTCATGAAGGTTTGGAAAGTGGGGTGTCGACTGAGGAACCGCCTTCGTCATCTAATCGCATTTTAAAATTACGAGATCTGTTCCTGACTAGTCCTCGAATAGTTTCACAAAGAGACGTAAAGCTATACTAAAGTACCAAAAATAAACATTTCTAATGAACCTAGGGCATTCCTTTTGTGTTCAAAATAGAATTTCGGAATAGCGGTAGAATTATCCAAAATAGTATTGAAATTATTCCATATTTTAATGCACTTGAATTATTTTGATTGGGGAAACCATTGTTTAGATATTTGTAAATCATGATGGAAATTATTAAATTATCATAAAATATTGCATGAATGGTTTAATCGAGTCTACATTTATCAACATTTTCCTTAATCTCTGGTGAGGCCGCGGTGGCCTAGTAGTAGGGTCTCGGCCTTGGGGCGGGAGGGTTCCAGGTTCGAAACCCGATTCCACCGAAAATCCGCCGTGTATGGGGCCTGTTGCACGCTAAATCGCACGTAGTGGCCAAACGCCCTCCCGTTTGTGTGGCGTGAAAGTTTGGAGAGGGGGTGTCGTCCTCTTCATCTGACCCTGGTTCAAAATTACGCGGACCGTCCCTAAATAGCCCTCGTGTTGCTTAAAAATGCGACATTAATACAACTAAGCAAAACCTTAATCTCTGGTAAAGTCATTCAGTGAAATCTACTAAACATAAATATACTTATTAAATTAATTAGCGAAAGTGTTAAGTCGATGTACGGTGAGAAGCGACTGCAATAATAGCTTCTGTTTTACAAATATTTACAGCGGTATTGTTAGAAAATACAGTCAAGCTTAGAAAATTTTGTACCTTTGTATAACAGTTTTTCTTTATTACTAACGGCGAAACACGTTTCAACCGAAAACATTAGAAGGAAGCTACTTTAACGTTTTACTCTCACGCAGAGCTTCATTCTTTTGAATGCGATGACTGACCATATGATTTCCTTCTCAGAACTGAAAGGTCTTAAACGCTTAATAATATGTTTTCCTCGAAATCAAGAGGTTTTACCATTTTGCGGTTTACCGATATTTGGTAACAGGGATACGGCAATAGGTTTTGCCAAAAGACAGGTATTTCAGAAAATGAACTCGGCGTTTTACTCTCAAAAGCCAGGATGAATTTTAAAGTTTACTTAGATTTTTGTATTTTGTCTTTCAGTTTAAATGTTTAAGGTATCCTTCTGTGTTCGGAGACATTTTTTTGAAAAATAACTTATATATATTTTTAATGTTATTTTTCAACTGCATATGTTTTAAAATTATGAAAATATTGTAAAATTAAGCTTTCAAAATAATATTTTTTTAAAAAAAACTGAGAGATTTGAAGAAAAATGACTAAAATATTTGCCTTAGTCTAACAGCCATAGACAAAATCATATTCTAAATATACATAAATCCTTGTAGGAGTACATATTTATGACAGTTATCTGTGTTATACTCTAAAATATTTCTTATAACAGCCATAGACAAAATCATATTCAAAATATACATAAATCCTTGTAGGAGTACATTTTTATGACAGTTATCTGTGTTATGCTCTAAAATATTTCTTGTACTTCAAAATAGTTTTGAGATATAGCTGAACATAGTTACTAAACTGGTAATTTTTCATAAAAAATGCTTTTCGTCTATATTTAAGCACTTAAAAATAATACTTGATATTAAAATTGACCTTAGATTTTAGAGGAAAACATCAAGCACATTACAGTAAACAATCTCAGAAAATTTCATATCAATACTTGAATAACTTTTTGAGAAATCATTGTTTACGGTCTACAGTTTTCCTCAAAAATATCATTTTTCAGAAAACACATTTAAAGTTTTCATGCAACATAAAATAATGCTTACAGTTCGGTAATAAAACAACTGTAACTAAATTCGTAATTCACGTAGAGTAAAAAGTGAGACAGTTTTAGAAAGCTAGTTAAACAGGATACAAAATTAAGTCATAAAAATGTTTTTGATAATTTCATCAAAAACGACGATTTTAAACCAGTCGGATACTTTAAGAGCACTTTATTGTTGTAAAAGACCTTATTTTCAGTGCACTGGACGTAACTAAATATTGAACAAATCTTACGCTTTTGCCGCTATTATTATAATACCTTTGTTGGTGATAGAGTTAAAAATAATTTTTTATTTGTTTAAGATTCGAAAGAGATTTTGCTTCTTCCTTCGTGTTGAAAATGATGAAAATGTATATAACATATATATTAATTATATTGTTATGAAATCTGGAAACAATTGTAGAAGATTAAAATATCTAAAAAAACTACTTTCCAAAGAGACACAAACTACAAATTAGCATACACAACACAAGGGATACTGTTTTGATTCTGTGAAGATTTAATATCAAATAGGAGTTATGACAGGTTTTTTCAGCTGAGTTTAACAGTTTCTTTTTTTATTTTATGTTGATTCATCGACATAAAATACGTTGAACTCCGTTAATATCAAATAGAAGTTATACTAGAATTAATCTATTTTTCCATTTCTCGGAGATCTTTACTTTCGTTTTCGTTAAGAAGGTTATTTCTCTTTCGTACTTAATTTTGGAATTGACATATTTATATATTTTTCAAAACGAAAGTTAGAGTCAATTTATTCATCATTTTTTTTTCATGATTTTTTTTCATTTCTTAAGCACTCTGCCAATGTGCATGAGATTTTCTACTATAACTTTCATTAATAATTCTGTGACAATCAGATCTGAGATATTGTTGGCAAGTTAAAAGCCCGTCTTAGACAGGCACAAATCTTCTAGTATAAAAATATTTATAATAAAATAATCTTTTGTTTTGTATTCAAAATGTTGCCTTTTTAAGGAAGCAAGGGCTTTCATTAATTAATATTAAAATGATGAAAAACACTGTGAAGCAAAAATTAAATAGATTTATGAACCTTCGTAACCTAGAAAAAAATTACATTGAAGAATTTAAACAAAACGGTCTGCAATATTTTATAGTATTTTTTAGTAAGAGTGGTATTGAAATGCAGAAATAAAAAATTCAATTTGTGAAGATACAATCAGGTGGTAGTAATAGGAAAAGCGATGTATTCTTTACCTGGCTACTTATTTTTTGTGATTTTCCGTCCATAAATGTAACTGATTCTGATGGTATATTAATGAGATGATTTTGAAAGACAAGAAGATGAAAAATTTACGTGGCATTTTGCTTTGATGCATTTCAGCAATTTCACAATGAATGAATGAGATTTGAATTTGATTTGGTATGCTATTTAATATTAACCTTCCCACTTGAGGGGGCACCTCAACTATGGTGATGAGAACCTGCCGTATAAGTAGGCAGTCTCACCTCCCGGTGGGATATAGTAATGGCTGGGGTTGAATTACTCTCCGCAGATGACGGGTCGTACATCTGTCTGAGGGGTCGTCACATGAGCTACTCATAATGGGGACTATTATGCAAGGGCCAGAGTGTCCGATTAATTGCCGCGGCGGCCTGGTTCATCCATGTTGGATCCGCATGCCTAGGCTGGTCGGAGTAATTCGTTTGTGATTTAATACTAACCTTTATAGCCAGGAAACTCGAGTTGATCGAGGCGGGAAAGAAGGCTGCACGATGTATCACAATGCCCAATCAAATAGTCTTGAATATGATCCAAATTTATTAAAAATTGAAGTATTTAAACGGAATTTAGTTTTTAGTATCAATATTCTATATTCTATGTATTAAAACTACTCTATATTTGAAACAGAAGCTTAGATTCACGAATCTTTTTCTGTTGCTATTCTTTCTTCTTTTTCTGTTATAGTAATGATGGGGGTTGCAGATGACGGGTCGTACCTCTGTCTGAGGGGTCGTCACATGAGCTACTCATAATGGGGGCTATTATGCGGGGGCCACAGTGTCCGATTAATTGCCGCGGCGCCTGGTTCACTCATGTTGAATCCGCATGTCTAGGTTGTTCGGAATAATTCGTTTGTGATTTAATATTAACCATAATAGCAAGAAAACTCGAGTTGATCGAGGCAGGAAAGAACGCTGCATGGTGTATCACAATGCCCAATCAAACAGTCTTGAATATGATCCAACTTTATTAAAAATTGAAGTATTTAAACGGAATTTAATTTTTAGTATCAATATTCTGTATTCTATGTATTAAAACTAGTCTATATTTGAAACGGAAGCTTAGTTTTACGAATCTTTTTCTGTTATCCTGAGATGCGTAGAAATAGAAATTTATTCATTTGTGATGCGGTTGCTCTTAGTTGTCAACTTGAGTTTCTTTTGACTAAAGATAGTTCTCAATCGCTTTTTAACTCGCTTTCTGTTTCATTTATTAAGCTTTAGATAATTTAAATCTTCAGAAGATAAAACAATATCATACTAAGGGATAAACAATTTTAATCATTTCTTTAGGAGAAATATGTGGGATATATTTGTATTTTGAAAAAAAAGTTTATCAAGGAACTAATTATTTTAGAAAAATGTAACTCATCCCGACAGAATGCAAAATTAGACCTCATACTGTAAGAGAAGAAACTGTACGCAAAATGGGACATTTTTATTTTATAACTATTAATGGTATAACTATTATATTTGCCATTAATTTAGTGCAAAGTAAATTACACTGTAATAAATAAAACTAAGATGAAAAAAAATATCCTATCAAAGAGAGAAACAAAGAAAAAATTGCTAGTAGAAAAATAAACATATAACAGAACCAAGTCACAAGGGATGATCAACCTTGTTGCAAAAAACCCTAAACTCCTCGTTAATCATCGGAGACCTCATCATTATCATCATCACCAAGTCACATTAAGCAAAATACTTACTAAATTTTGAAATATATTTGATTATTTTACAAGGAAGGGCAAATTATCTGAACATATTAATTGAAATAAGAACTTCTTAAACAGTAGCATTTTGAAAACAACATGAAACAAGGCTTCTGAAGGATTAAGATAAAATCGACCATTTTATTTATGATAGAGCTTGATGGCTAATATTTTTAATCATCTTATTAGCGTTTTGATGTTTGTGTTATTTCCTTTTTCTTTTGCTTCTATGTTTTTTTCTCATTGGTCCTTTGTTTGGGGAGTTCGGGCTATGAGAAGCTATGTTTGACGTAATGCTAGCTTCTTACAGAAAATTTCCCAAATATTATTTTGAATCCATTAAGAATAGTTCTTAGCCCTTGAAAAAGTGGACTAGAATGGATTCCTAGTTTTGTTTTTAGTTGTATTCGATTCACTCTGAGTTTATTTTTATTTCTTTCTTTATTTATTTTTGGCTATCTCTGTATGATCTTGATTACCATCGACCATTTTCCATATTCTTATAATGTTTTACAGTTAAGATGCTTCAATCATTTACGAATTTTTTTGACGATATCTCTTTTTTAAACAACATTTGTGTTCAGCTTCTTCGGTGATTGAACTTTTAATTTCTTTTTTCCTCTGTCTCGGCAAATCTAAAAATATACAGGTGGGTAACAGAATAAAGTGAACACTTTTGAATTTGCACATTTTTACGAATATCTCCCAAAAGGCTGGACGGATTTTCTTTGAACTGCGATCACAATAAAGAAGAGACTTGAACTCACACTTTACTGTGAAGATTCTGTCACGAGGGCATTTAGGGGACCGACCAGAAATTGATGAAGAATAAAACGATTTAGGACTCACCCCGTTTCACAGAATTCTGGAACTGATTTGCAAGTTTCATCCATGGTTTTGCTTAATGTGCGCAATATTTACATGAATTTTCGCAAAAATAACACGAATTTTTGGGATCATATAAAGGTTTTTTTAAAATATCCCAAATTTTTCAGCATGTCTTTTGCTTATAACATTCAGAGGTTTTAACCAAATTATGCGAAAGTTACAGAATAATTGACAATATGTTAGAAATGTATTGTAATAAACTTTGAAGTTAATGCTTTGAATATTAGAGGATTATTTGTATTTAATAATTTTTAATATTAATATTATGTGTACTTATTAAGGACATGTAATGGGTAAATAAATAATAACGGTAACAGGATTTCAAGGGAACATCGCAAGAAAAGCTACGCACTTTTTAAAATCAAGCTTGGTACATACATTATTTTATTTATGATTATAATACTATTTACATCCTCAAGATGTCGAATGAACGCAAACGTTTCCTTATAATGAAAGTAATAATTCACTTAGTGTTAAATTGCATTTTTGTATTTTCAAAAAACAAATAATGAGAAATAGATTTTCATATTCTTTCCAGATTTTCTTGACGATGAATGGAGATGGAAGCCATTATCCCTCTTTGGGTTGAAGGAAGACTAGTTTGGATCACGGGTTTGACCAAAAGGACTACTTGCAGTGATGTTATAGCCTCTGTCATCAAATTCCAGTGGGGAAAATCAGACACAACTCATGAAAAGTGGCAATATAAAGTAATAGAAAGATGGCGATGGATGGAGAGACACTTGCCTGGTCGTTGCAAAATCTTGCGAATCTGGCAGTCGTGGTGTGAAGAGAGAAAGAATGTTTATTTCCTTTTGAAAAAAAGATCTCCAAAAACAGAAGCCACCAGTAAGGACAGGAAATATACAAAAATCAAGATGCCGAGGTCAAGACATGGCCATAAGAGCCATCGCAGGATGAAAATGAGGAATGACCAAGTCATCTTAGATCGAGAAGAACTGAAGAACATTCTCGCTATGCAGCAAAATGCTTTGCTTATTCAGAAGGAAAAATTAGCCTTACGAGAATCTGAAATTGAGGAATACGAAACTCTGATTCATATGAACAGGATTAAGCAGTCTGGAGAAAATTATCTCCAAGATCTTTATCTTGGAGGTGAGTCGAATCCGTATTCAAATAAAGAGATACCAGAAAGTTTGCCCAGTTATCCTGACGACACCTTACAAGAAGCTACCTTCTTATATGAAAGGATTTTGGAAATCAGTAAACGAATTGAAAAGCAGGAAGAAAGTATACGACTTCTATCGGCCCAGATTCGCCATTCTGTATCTGTTAATGATCCTTTTGATGAGCCCCCCACGGAATGTGAAACCAAACTAAACAACAATGAGAATTGTGTCGTATATTTACAGAAAACTAAGATCCGCACCGAGTGTCTGGCGGCGGTAAATGAAACTCAGAGGCTTGCTATCGAGCATAATGAAAGGACACTTCAAGAATACGATAAAATTTTGTCTCAGAAAAGAGATTATCTGGTTCAACTTCAGGATGATTTGTACAGAGCTGACGATGAATTGAATAATATTCAAGAAGGGAATTGCCCGCCGAATTGCAACTTTGACGACTGGAAATACGACTTCACAGTGTCCAGAAATGATTTAATTTTAATTGATAATAGCTCGGATACAGGCTTGAGTTCATTGCCTAGTAGCTGTGATGATAATGTATACAATTTTAGTGATAAAAATAAACACTTTCTGGATACATTGGTCTAAAAGATAAGAGGAATTTTTGTTTTTACACTAAAGTGTAATACAAATTTGGTTATTTATATTGAAAATTTTAATATGAAACAGAAAACATTTATGAATAATTGATTTGAAGCAATGTGATATTTCATCCAAATGTACGTTTCTTCTATTTTTTATGTGATTATGATTCTATTTTTATACGCGATTATCATTTTATGTTTTATATGCGACTATGATTTATTATAAGCGATTTGATATAATTTTTATTCAGTAGTTTAATTAATTAAAATTATTCTATTTCATTTGTTTGCACCTTATATGGTTAACCTGCCGACATGTGTGAAGGTAATGATGCTGAAAATGTGTTTTTAATAATCGTCGTATATTTCCTGCAATCACAAGACAATTTATAGTTTAATTCCGCTTTTCTTAAATTTGTTGTAAAATTTATCAAGGTTTCCAGAAATATCGCGTTCTGTTATTTATATATTTCTGAATCACCTTCTATTATTTTTATGTGCAATATTTTATTTTTTAATAAATATAAATTTTAAAACTGTGTTTGAAACTTTTTTTATGTCATGAAAATCAAACCTTTCTTCAATTTCAGTACAATTGTAATAAATTTTTCATAACACAGAATGCCCCCAAAATATATACACGTTTTAAATAATTAACAAAAAACGATTTATAGCATAAATACACGAGTACATCAAAGTTTCATTTCTCAAATTTATAAATATACGTGCAGAATCTTGTCAACTATGGGAAGTTTCATGATTGTAATTAATACAATAAATTTTCATTTTTTACGATTGCATGCTTTTACATTAAAACTATTATTTTTTATATAAATACTTGCTCAATTAGTTATCATAATTGCAACTATAACTGATAATCTTCCCTTGTTAATAGAACAGAACATGAATTTATCAGGCGTTAAATGCACGGGGTATTTAATCAGCGTGTGAATTAATTGAACCTTTAAGAAAATCCTGACAAATAATATTTATCTGAGCTTACAACAGGAATGTACTATACCACACATTCAAGATTTGTTTGAGAATGAAAAACGGTACTTCCAGCAGGACGGAGCACCTCCGGAGTATTATCGTGACGTGTTTGCCTAACTTGACGAAATTCTGATAGAAAGATTATTAGGTCGAAAGGTAAAGTCGAATTCCCCTCACACTCACGAGATCTCACTCCCGCTTGATTTCTTTTTTTTTTTGGAGATACCTAAAGCACTAGGCGAAGAAGGAGTTGAGAGCATCCATTGAAAGGGAATGGATCCAAATACCAACTGATATATTTAACGCCATTTGTAATTCCGTCAATCAGTTTTATCAGTAACACATGAACAATAACTCTCAACAATTCAAATACTTCCGAGAACTGACAATATTCTACATTTATATAAATTAATTTTAGGTATGAGACATTAACGTATATGGTTAATTGTTTATGTAATACGTGTATGCACGTTCTGGACATCCTGTAGATGTATTTTCAATGATATTCATCGTAATATTTGAGTTTCAACTGGGTTTTATTTTTGAGTAATAATTTATACATGAATGAGTACTTCTTTTATTCTATAGCTTAATATATAATTTCGTAATCGTGTCTGTTCCAGTATTACTATATACAAGTTAATTATAGATAACAGAATACTAGATCAGTAGATTTTTTTCATTTATCAGCCACATTTTAGTGCCCTCGTATCTTGAGACTTAGATAACACATACTGATTTGCTCACATGCAGTTATACTTATTACGCACACTCATCCAAACTGCAAACCGGAGATTTTTATCTCTGGAGTCAGGGGTGTGTCGTAGTGTAAAGTGAAGTTATACTTATTAGGGATCACTCAGTAGCGACAGCTTAAATTTATAACAGACTAAGCTTAGAGATGCATATAAAAGAAATCACCCGACTTGCTAAATCTGATACAGAGAGAATATAAACTAACATTTAAAAAGATAAGATTTCATTTAATTATTAAAGTATTTATAATCGTCAAAACACAATTGTAAACTTTTTCTAATTCATGTTCCCTATTCTCATTAACAGATTTAGAAAATAAATTCTTAATTTTGTGACGATAAACTTTGCCTAAAATCCCTTTGAATATCAGTAACTTAGCTTAGAAGTGAAAGAGAAATGAAAATTTACTTTCATATGACAGTTTTCAATGTTATCATCGATTTCTCAGAAAATTCCTCCTATTTATCAGATGTGGAATTGTCAAAGAGCAGTTGAGATGAATTTTTCTTGACTGTAAAAAGCAATATTTAGCCTAGTTTATATCCTGCCGTGTAATGAGCAGCATATTGCAGTTGGTAACAATTCTTGGACGCGCGAGTTTAATTTACAATAATTCTAATATTCTTCAAAGTTACTCCAGTAAATTAATTATAATGAAAATTGTATTACAGACTTAAAATGAAATGCTGGGTACAGTTCCAGTTTTATAATATTAACGTCCTATTATACATCAATACGGGTGCTATTTTCAACTTCGTACGCTTAAACCGTGTTCAGATGACATGGACGACATCTGGCCTGGTGCCATCCTCTTCCGCACAGAACCAGCGGGAGGGCATTTAGACCACTAAGCCAGTTTCGGCGTGTGCCGCTCTTGCATTCACGGCGGATCTTTGACGGAATCTGGTTTCGAGTCTGGAACCCTCGGGCTTCGAAGCAGAGACCTTACCACTATACCACCGGGGCCGCGTTGCTGGTACACATTGACATAAATATGTTCATATGTATATTTTTTTTAAAAGTTCACCACAACAAAAGATACTTGGCAAAAATGCTTTTATAAAACTTATTACTAAACAATGGCAAATACATTTTCAGAATAATGAAAAGCATGACCTGAAGAAATACCAGTATCTTATGGAGCCTCCACTGGCACACGTGGCGCTGCGATCAGTTTTAATTTTTCGATTAGTGTGCACCATGTGTATACAATCGATGGTACACGTGGCCTGAATGGAAAGTTTAGCATGTACCATTAATGGTACACGTGGTACGGGACGTGTTAAGGAATAGACATGTGTAAATTAATAGCAATATCAGAATTTAAAATGTCACTTGCTGTGGAAATACAAATTATTCAACAATGCTACCTATTTATTGACAGAAAAATGCTAAAATACATATCGGCATCTTTGATTAACCATGCCTGTTAAAGTGGACCAGCGGAAGACTTTTCGCTTAGTACACATCAGCCTAAGCAGCATTAACCTCGGCCAATTAGTACTAGCGTTAAACAGAAACTCCCTGAGGTCACCTAACGCGTTATTAGCATATTATTTTTGTATCGAGTCAATTGAGATTTAATGACTGAAACACTCTATGAATCACTATGCGAGGATATTAGACACAAATGAAAAGCATTAGCGTTATCTTTGTGCGAGAGTATTTTGTTCACTGACGTATATTCGTTATATAAGATATAATGAATAGCTACTCTGAATAAGCATTTTTCATCCCTATCGCATAATTTATCAGGCATGTTAAGATTTATGACCAGGAACACCTGAAGATATTCATATTTTTTCATTTTTCAGAAATTTGAATTCGTTTGTCATCCTTGTAAGTTTTTTTCCCCTTCCACCTGAATCAATTTTAAAAATGAGACATAAGACGGGAAAAAAATATCCGTGGGAGACGCGTGACTAGAAGACATTGTTTTTTGCGTTGTTTATCTTCCAACCTCATTTAAATGAATGGAAGGAAAAAAAATCGGCATTTTTTTTTTGCGCACAAGGAACTATGATGCTATTCATTATTGTTAAATGAGCAAAAAAATTATCCTCGCAAATGAAGTGAGTGCCATTTTTTTGTGCACGCTTTTATCTGTGACGACGGGTAGGGACATTTTAAAATATGCAAACATTGTTAAAAGTTAGTGCGGTGTTGAGCTGTAGCTCAAACAGGTGTCATATTTAGTAAAGAGATTCTTCCGTGGAAGAGGACGTTTTTTGAATTGCATATGCGCTTATGAGAAAGCAGTTTTTTCAAAAAGTAGGATATGAAAAAAAAGAAAGTGCATATTTACTTAAATATTTAAATTACTCTGTTTTTGGGATAAGCATTTGAAAAAGTGTAACTGTTCTAAGAAAGTGAGCCAGTAAATAATAATAAAAAATAACAAATCAAACAAATCAAATACATGGAAAGAATTGAAAAAAAATATTTGATAAATAACACTTATCAGGCATTTATATTACTCAGAAATTTCAATTTACTCAGAAATTTTTTTCTGAGTGAACTATTTTAAATTCGATTTTAATTGGGATAAAGTAGGAACTCTTGCTCCTTTGGATGTTTATTTCTTTCCGGAATTTCTGCAGTAAAGTATCAGAAGATATCATTTTCCTTCCTAACCAGAAGAAAGAAACTTCTTGAACACCAAAACTTTCACAATAAGTACAAAATTTGAATAGAATGTAATTTTTTGGTTAATAATAAAAGACTCTTTCTGAATTACCAAACCTCCTTCCAGTTTGACGACCGTGCTTTCCTGTAAACAGGAAAGATTGGACAACTTCAGACTGAATATATTTTGTATTTAAGAATTCTTAACACTCATGCAAAATGGAAAATGTCACAACACAAGGGGAAAAAAATCTGCCGTCCTTTATTTATATATGAAATATTGAAATAAAAATATCAGAAAGATAGGAACTTTAGGATAAACTGAAACCTTGAGTTAATATTCTATTTTTATACTACAAATTATGTAAACACAATAGTAAAGTGAAAAATATTTTGATTTTTAGAAGTGGAAAACCAGTCTTGACTATCTTGTCCTAAGCACAACTTTGTAAAATAAAAAAAAATGTATATCTTAATAATAAGATATAATAACGTCTACTAAAAAATCTTGAAATTTTTTTCGATATTTTGATGAAGTTGTATAATGTAAGTTCATCTAAAATACGACACCTTTAATCAAATCAATCAAATAATGTAACGCTCAATATCGAAACTAAACTCGTATTTCCAAACTGATTTCAAATTTTCTCTTAGACATTATTTTGCATTCGATTTTATACCGTTTTAAACAACGTAAACATTTCTGATTCTATGTCAAATAAAAAACTTTAGCACGTACAATTATATTTTATTTACTTAGATTTGATTAGATGCAATTATGTTTCACCGACTTTGAAACTGTAACATAAGCTCAGTTTCCAAATTCATCGTTTACAATGAAAAAAACAGAGATCCAAAATTCACAATCTCAGCCATATTTTACATTAATGACTATTTAAATTACTGACTGACAGTTAATAATTAGTTAAAAAATTAAATTAAACAAATTTAATCAAATATGCGCTCTTTGACAATTTCAGCATTAGTTTTACATTTTAAACTAACTTTAGTACTGTTATCCATCATAAGTGATTTGTAAAGTCATTTGAAATTGTCTCAAAATTATCTTCGTTATCTAAAATAAATTAAGATTCTTATACGAAAAAATCTAAATGGTTTAGAATGATTTAAAAATATAATTAGAAATGAAAATAATACTAGGAGTCAGTGTTCTACTGAAAATAAGTCATAAAAACCGCACTTATAGAGATCGGAATGTTTATTATTGGTGGATTAAAAGAAAGCTCAATTGTCAAAAACAAGTGCTTTCATCACACATAATTTTCTAATACAAAGCTACCCCAAAACTTTTTTTTGGTGAAATCACACCCATATGCACATCATACCACACGCCTTATTCAGTCATTCATACTTTAACTGAACGCCAGGTTTTCAATTTTCACCGTTAACCAGTCTTTAATGCAACAGTTTTATTTCTCTAAGAATTAGCGGGAGAATGTCTCCATCCGAATATCTTCTGTTTCTTCCAGTAAATTGCTTTAAACTGATTTCATCGTTTTATCAAAATTTTAAAATTTCATCCTTTCAATTACCATTTTACCTTACTTTACTTTTCATCTTTATATTATCAATTGTCCATTTTAACCTTTCTTCAAATCGATTAAATTTTTAAATTGATCAGACATTCTAAAACGTCAACTTTTGGAGCTGTTTCTCTATGAATTGTTTAAGTACGGAGATAATACAATGATTATAAATTTTACTCTGCGATTGGCAAACACAGTTAATTGCGATACAGTAAGTTGCGATTGGCAACACTGCAACAAAAACAGTTAATAACAGTTTACAGCTGCATCCTATTTCGAAAAGACACATTTTTTGTAAGTAAGAAGTATATGTACTTTAGACTAAATTTTCCTTAAATATTACCTATTAGATATTGACTAATTTTAATTTCGACTATTAAAAAAAGATGTGAATCTGTATCAGCTATTCTTATTAACTGGAAGTCTTTCGTCTAATGCTGTATCAGGTTTTCCGATATTTATGTTGATGGCAGTCAGAGAAGAAGAAGAAGAAAAGCTAATAATAAAAGGAAACATTGACAAATTGTATAGCAATGCGGCGTGATTGAAAAAATGACTGAAGAAAACTTGGAATTCGTTTATTCAACCCGTTCTTTTTAATGCTTTTCCCCCCACTTTTAATTATTTTGAAGAAAGATTTCGTTTTTGGTTTTCGAAAATAGCTCAAACGCCCACTACTTCAATAAATACTGAATTGGCCAATGATTTTTGATCCGGCTTCTGCTTTTATAACCTAAACCTAGTACCATTAGCTCTTAATTGGAACTCCGATTCGATTTCTCATCTCCCAGGGATAAAAATAATGCTCTTACTTATTCCCCAATTTAGCGCATGTCATTTGGGTTTAGGTTTAGATGTGTTCTGGACAGCAGAAATTGCACAAGATCCCTACATTTCTTGTCTGATTTGTATCGTCAAAATTAAATATTTTATGATGAATGAAATTGGGGAATAATGCTCAGAGTGATTACTGAAAAGTTTAGGATAAAACTTCGTATTAATATTAAAGTTATTGCATTTATGGAAATAGGTTTTCGATTCTGAATTTCTGGTTAAACAGATATTCAGTTCTAGAACCCCCCTGATAATTTCGATTCAAAAAATTTACTATATGTTAATCGTATCTGTATGTTTCTCAAAAGAAAAGAAAAAATAGATAGGAGCAAGTTCTTTCAATTGTTCGGTTATTAGATGGAGTAAGAGTCTAGAACTTCTATTCACCTATTTACTGAAGTTTTTCAAAAAGAAAAATCCATTATTCACAACGAAAAATTTCCCTTAAATCATTCCTTATTTCAACTGCTCAGATATATGAAGCTTCACAGCATGATCAGTGAAACTACAGAGATGCAATGTGAAAAAAATTCAAAAATATTCTTTATTGGCTGCGAAAAATTCAGTTGTTTCTTCCTCTTTGAAATTTCAAAAACTTGAGATAGGTGGTGTTGCATGTTAAACGACGAAATATCATTCAATAAATGAAGTAAAATTTTTATTTGATGCTTAACTCTCTGACTGGAATATCGACCATTATGACCGCTAAAGTACTTGTTAAGTAAGCGGCTATTCAAAGGATGTTTCGGTGAGAGGGTTACAATATAACTGCAAAGTATATAGTATGAAGAAATAATATACAATGAAACCTGTGTGTAACGATAATGTCTATAACGATAAACCTGCCAATAACGATATTTTCTTTGGTCCCGGCGGAATTCCTATTTACTCAATGTATTTATCTTGCCTACAACGATGATCACTTTTTAGACTAGCCTGTCTATAACTAGAAACCGGAGCCTGTTGTAGCAAGAGGATCCGTGATTGAGGGGGCTAGCGATTGGATTGGGCACAGATGTTTGTTGCCTTTGACTTCTGGTGGGCACTAACCTCTTCATTCGCATTTAACACTTTATCCTTGAAATTCGCTTTTGATGTATTAACACCTTAAACCTAGGATGGCGAGGCGTACAACGTTGGCATTTGAAGAAAAGCTGAAAATAATTTCGGAAATCGAACAAGAACGAAAGCAAGCCGATGCGGCTAAAAAATTAGGTATCATTCGACGATAACTACTTTAAAAAAAGTCAATGAAGATGCTGTGGGAAGAAGTAAAGTGGACAGCAAACGAAAACGATTTAAACGTAGTTGACGATGCTGGAAAGGTTTTCAACAAAAATCACCATTTTGAAGTTCTTAAAAAAAGTTTAAATATAAAAATTTTATATCAGTACAAAAATTTATATATTTGATATGTTTATGAAATACAATTTTGTATCAGAGATTATTTGTAAGATGAATCAATAAGCTATAAAATCTGTTTGTATATTCATACATGCACAGGCACATAAACATTGTATGCGCAAATCGTATAACGCTAACCTGCCTATAACAAATTATTTTCTAGGTCCCCACAATATCGTTATAGACACGTTTTACTGTATTTAAAATTAAAGTTGTTAGTCTTACAGGAAGTTTCCAAGTCTTCCTCAAATTTAAATTAAAGCGATATTGTATGCAATATGCAGAAAAAACTTGCATTGATTATATTACAGTAGAAAAAATTACTTTTCCTCGAAAGTTTTAAAATTATTCTTGCGAAGAAATTTTCTTAGAAATTCATTTTATTAACTTGAAAAAAATATGGTGGGAAATATCATTGTTTTATACACGTGAGCTAAATGTATTCTGCATTATAGATAAAAGAAAGATAATTAGAAATTGAATCTGAAGTTGGAATTAAATCTTTTTTTAAGGTTTTTTTCACCACCCTCTAAAACATCATATGCCCGAGAAAATATGTTGCGAGACCGAAACGTAAAATGCGGCAATTTTATTTCATCCTTCGTTTCTAGGAATCTTTATAGTTTTAACTGGAATGCAAAGAAATTTATTGTGTTGAATGAGAAGATAGTTTAAATTTCAAGCTTATTTCAAGGAAAAAAAGAATAATTTCCTGGATTCATGAACGATAAAAAAAGTCTTTACTGTTTGATATGCATAGTATTAATGTTGCCACTTAATTTAATTAGATTAACGTTCCGTTTTGATTCAATACGAGGGCTAATTTGGGGCCTCGCAATTTGAAACCATGGTCAGATGACGAGGACAACTCCTGAGCCGGCTTCGTTCCAACCTTCTACTCCACACCAATGAGCCGGCGTTCGATCCTCGACAGATTTGGAGTTCACCGGACCCTTATGTATGGTGTATTTTCTATGGAACCATGCCTGGAACCAGGAAAAAACTGAAACGAAGTTTTAGTTATTTTTCTGGCTGGCTACAAAGACGAAACTCTGCCACAAAGCTACTGCCTCCCGTGCCGTCGCAAGAGTAAGTGGTGCTCTGGTGAAGTATTTTGTTTCTTCGTCGTCATATATGGCTTTATAAAGTCAAATAAGTTTTACCATTTGCCTTTACGGTGCCCCTAAGACCAACCATTCCACAGCAACGTTTTAAACAATAATGTGCAAGAATGGTTCCAGAAATTTTCAGTGCGTGCAATGGTTTAAAAAGGCTGGAAAGTGTCTCATTTTCAATCAGTTAGATGAAAATTTAAACTTAGTTTATGAAATGGATTGTGATATTTTCGGGTTTCGATTTTACCCCATTCACATTTCTGTGGCAGAGAGGAATTTGTAAAGAATAATACGGAGTGTACTGGCCAAGTCAAGGGCCTTCCTATTTTTTTTCGTCACCGAAAGAATATTTAAATATCACAAATTCTTTATAAAGTTCCGGGGATTTGTCTCCAGAACAATCAGAAGTTGACTTTTCTAACTCTCCCCAAGAATTGATTACATTTTCTTTTGGTACGTACTTTGCTTGATTTGGTGGTTAAAGATCTTAGTTAATTTCACAGATGTACCTAGCATTATGAACAGATTTTAAGCAAAATGCTTTTCTAACAGTTTTTAATCCAGTAACATGTGTATTTTTTCTAGATAAATGTTAGGCTTCGGATTTTTTTGTGTGTGCGTGTGCAGTTTTTGAAAATTTCATGACAGAGATAAAGTTCTATTAGGTGAATTTTTAGAGCCATGAATAACAGTACAGTCATAGCATACACATATAGCACCTTAGAAGAAAAATGTCACAACTAACAAGAAATCGTTATTGAGTTAACCTACAATGAGTAATCCTGTAATGATATCTACCTGGGTTAACAATGTCTTAATCTTTGCAATACTTGCTGCTCGAGAGCATAAAGTGTCGTTGTTTTTGTAGTTTTTTTATTATCCTAGGTTAACTTACTATGTCTATAACTCAAAACATATTCTTCTGAGTTGTGGTAGTGATTGTCTAGGAGTGCAATATGCTAAATGTTTATGGCTTGTTTAAATACTATACTATACACTAAAGATTTGATAAAATATACTCCGACTTCAGGTGCTTCATTTTAAGTCTTAAAAGACTTTTCCTAGTAATATTCAGTTTGTGTCATTTTTTCTTTTCTTGAATTGCTTTTAGTCTATAAAAAATTACCAGAGAAGTGACTGAGCATTTCTTCTGATCATTACTGTTCTTAATTCATTGTGCATTAAGGTCTGAAGTCCGTAGGCATAAATGAGAAACAGATGAGCTTCTTGAGTTAACATGTAATTTTTCCTTTCCTTTCTTTTTCTTCAGATTATTTTGGGCTTGAGAATGTTGTTCAAGCACTGTGTACGCTTGAAATTACAGGAAGCACGGCAAGGTTGACTGCTTCAGAGGTGACTGTGGTAGGAAATGTATTATTGCTGTGGGATAAAATAAATATTTTCCTCCATATTTTTAAGGTAAAAAACTGATTTTTTCAAAAAAAACAACCATGCACTGTGAAGTGTTCTGTGAGTCATTACAAGAATTTAATACTATAGATGAATTATGAAAACGATCAATCCAAAAATATGATTTGTCTCGAAAGGTGAAAAGAGATTGACTCTTGGAGTTGGGAGAAGAATATTTTCACACCTGCAGGCATTTGCTTTCTAAAATATCGAAGAAAATTTTCAGCGTGACATATCCTATAATTTGAGAATTTTCCAGCATGTATATCACTGTCGCTTTTTACGCAGTAAGTTATTCTTTATGACATAAGAATAAAAGATTTGGATTTTCCTATCTTTGTAGAGATGGGACTGGTCGAAATGATATTCGAAGAAACTGAGCCTCTTCTCCATTATTGGAGAAATTAATTAGCTGAATATATATTTAGATAAAAAGTATAAAAGTAGTATTTGGTGATATCCCCAATTACTTTAATAAAATAGTTTTCCGGTCTTTTAAATACTATTCATAACGTATGTTCTGGGAGCATTTTCGAAATTTCTGTTTCGCTGCATGCTTTACTCAAACATAAATTCCTTTTTCAAAAATTTCATTGCAAATAAGATAGCTAACAGAGTGAATAGATTATCTGGAAGGCATATGAAAATTAAAAATAAACTGATTTAGTTACGAATATAATAATCGAAAATCTTGAAAACATAACAGCATTTCCGGATTAGAATGTTTTACGGCCTATTTATGTGCCAATACAATGCCCAAATTGTACCCAAATAATTCGTTTTCATATAATATTTAAATCAGGGCTTCTTAAAATTTTCCACTCTCAACCTCTTTGATTCTAAAAAAATTCCATGACTACATTTTTGGCTGACATTCTTTTTCTGGATCCTAAGTATATATTTGCAATGTAAATTACAAAACTAAATCGAAGCGTCGATTTATGATAAAAATTATTTAAAGCAGCAGTTTGCTAAATTTTAATGAAATGTCTTAACCGAAATGATTTTCTTAATTATTTTCTGTTACTAGTATTTAAGAATCGGATAGCACCCATACTGCAAAAACCGACCCATAGTTAAAAAAAACTCCTAACTTATATCAAAAGAACTCCCAGAAAGTGCGCATCTTTTGTTAAAACTATTTACCAGAGGGCTGGATATCCTAGAACTAATAAAATTCTTGAATGCTTGGGCATGTCGAGATTTCCTGGAAAACACGTTGAATTAATCAAACTGTAACAAATTAATTTATTTCCGAGATTTAAAAAATATCAGCAGAAATAAGTATTTGTTGATATCCCAAACTGCGTTAAGCAGCTAGTTTCTCAGACTTTTAAAAACTATTAACAGAGGCGCAATTCGGAGGCGTTTCCCGAATTTCTGTTTGCGCGCATATTTTATTCAAACATAACTTCACCTTTCAAAAACTTCCATGTAGTAAATAAAATAACCGAGAGAGCGCGTAGGCCTTCGCTAATTTCTCTTTTCTCGTTCGTTGAAGAATTCTTAAGTGAGTTCAGAGGGCTGTCTCTCCTAAGAGGAGCAAAATCTCATCTACTAAGCCCCAGCTCGCCATTTCGCCCTAAGCCAATTGCAGTGAACCTCTTGCTTACCTGGGCTTAGTACCCCCTCGTTGCGTATTAATTTCAATTTTCATCAGCCCCCTCGAATGGGCGTGTTTTCGGGGGGAGAGAAAAGAAAAGTCACGTGACATAACAAGACGTATAAATCGGCTCTCTTACTTCTAAGTGTTGCCACTAGCTTATTCTAGCGACATCTGAAGAGATCCGGAGTTTTTCCGGTTAAAGAACCTGAAAATTTCATCTTTCTAAAAGTCGACGGTCGGCGCATATTTATATAAAAAAAACAGCCCTTCCGATTGTCTTTTCTTTCTTCTCCGGAAAATTCTCCTGTTTTTCTCCGGAATGTGCAACAGATATCGGGAAAGCGGACTGGATTCCCCTTTTTGTTTGACGCGCGCTGTCATGATCCTAGGCTACATCTCCCTTTTATTACTCTTCTGTGGGACTTTCGGTGAGTTGTTTTTGCTCATAAATAATTTCAGGCATATTAAAATCCAAATTTGGCCAATTTCTTTTAAACTTTCGATTTTTTCATTTTTATTTCATTAGAAAGAATAAATTTTATAATTCCTAAATCTGGTTGAATTTTTATTCTGGCCTTTTTATAACAAAAAATACGAGCATCTATTTGAGACAAAGATATAAGTTTTTATTGCTGCTTTTTCTTAGTTTGTAGACTTTTGCATGTTTTCATATATTATAAACCTGATATCTTCAGAAGTTTCAGTTCTTTTGCCTAGAAATTTTCTATGCATGTTTTAATGGAATTACTTGAGAAAACAAATTATTATTATAATTATGCAGCAGTTTTCTAAAAAGAATGGTTATATGTAAGTATATATGGAACCGTGTGAAGTTTCAAGAAATTTTGAGTTTTTTTTTCCATAAAAATCCTTCAAAGTTCCATTTGCCTAAGATATATCTTGCTATAAAATTATATCAGAGAGAACTGCATTAAAATAACATAAATTTCCAAGAGAGTTTCCAAATTTTACCTTTATTTGATTAGAATGCTCAATAAAAAAGTTTATTAAATGCTGATGATATTTTTATTAATCTTTTGAACGATATTTAGTGATTCATCTGAGTATTAATGTAAGATAAAAGTTCTAAAGATAGTTAAAAAAGAGTTAAGATTGGTTCCATTTTTCCGTATTGATTATTGTGTGAAGTTTTCTGCTCTTTTAAACCTTGTAACATTAGAATTTTATTATGAATGTTGCAGTAATAAACCATCATATTCAGAGGTCACAGTTATCTGGATATTTTTCGACATGTTTCTATCTTCAAAATTCAGTTTTTAAACTTCGCATAAGGTATTCGCTCAGTAAAAACATGTGTTAGAAAATAATTTTAAAAAATGCCATATTATTTTAAAGACTGCATTACAACTAAAACTGTTTACTAAATTCATAAATAAAAAAATGTTTTTCTTTATTTCTGAATTTAGTATACAAAAAGGTCGAAAGCATTTTCAACTCAATAAAGATATGCATTTAAAATGACAACTAAAGAAGAATTTGATCTATTACCCGTTTTCTGCCTGGTTGTCTTTCTAATTTTATATAGCTCATCGAAGCTTAATTGGGTAAAAATATTTCGTCTGTGTGGTTTGTGTTATAGACTTAGAAACGCTTCTGCGATTGTACAATAAATATAAGAAACTAGTGATCATATTACAATTGTAGGTGCTTCTCGAAATTTTTCTTTAAAAAATTTCATTTATTTAAAAAAAGACTTGTATTACTTCCGAATATTTCTCATAATCTTAAGCTAAAGCTTTCTAAACTTTTCATAAAAATTAAGAAATTCAAATTCCATTATCCATTATCCATTATCTACAACAACGAAATTCTACTATAATTTTAGCAAAAAAGCATGAAAATTGTTGTGATTAAACGTCAAATTTGCTTGAAATTAAAAAAAATTAGGATAGTCTCAGATTTCTCTTTGAGTATATTAAAGGAAGCAATAGCTCGATGACTCACTGGTCTTTATAACGCAAAGGATGCAGCTCTAAAATCTTTCAAATTTTAAGAAATTTTGTTTTAACTGTCCATGCTTTTTTTAAAGAAAAATATTGGAATTATGCTTTTATGTACAATTCGGTATTAAATTATTTTTGAGAAGAAGTATTTGTGAGCTTATCATGATTATTTTTGAAAAAAAGTATTGGTGAGCTTATCTTTAAATACTTTTCCTAAGCTGCAAACTAAACTTGCCTAGTAGGAAATACTCAAGAGATGTCCACTGTTCTAGGCACATATGCATGATGCTTTAGACGTGACACTAGTTCTCCCAAAAAGTACCCTTTCAACTTTGATCTAATGACTCCATTTAGTTAAAAACAAACAAACAGCTGTGAGAATACATATGTTTATATTTATCTTTGAGCTATCAGCCATACGTGACAAGGGAAGCAATCATTCGTGGTTCGCGATTATCATAAAAATGCTAAAAAAGTAGAATTAAAAGAATGTAATTAAATGTTTCATTTTTGATATTTAATCATTTTAAAGAACGACAAGTGATATAGGTGTTCCTTTATTGTAATGTATAAGAGCATCCCAAAATCCAGTGTGCATAAATCATTCTTTAAGTTTTGTTGTTTGACGTGAAAAATTGTCTTATGCTAATATTTCTAATGTTGTTAAATATACCTTCTCTCATACAATGAAACCGGTTATCAAACCAGTATGCCATTTTTTCTCTAAAATAGAGGAACGAACTTTATTTGTGGCCTTTAAATGTCATTTGAAGAAAACGTGCGCTTTTTCTAGAATAAATTTTGCATAAAGGAGGAAGGCCAAAGAGAGGAAAACAATTTAGCATTGATCAACATTGACCTAAAATGATTTTTATTCAACATTTTAGAAAATTCAAGAATACGATGCGACGATAATAGATTATAACGATAAGCCAACCATGCGACCATTGCCATTTTGGGCACTATTTCTTTCAGGTTAAAAGCAAGAAAAGATTATTTCCTAAGGTTTTAATAGTACTGGGATTTCAGTATGACGCAAGATAATTTAATTAAACAATATCAACCAGATTTAAGGATTTTTTTTATCTCAACTTTCCTTTTACTAAAATCAAGGTTTGTATTATTTTCTGTAAAATTCATTTATAAATTTATAGCCTGCTGATGTTTAAATGTCCATGTTAAAATCTTCAAATTACCAAATCTAGAATTTCTGGAGACTATAGTAATCTTTTTGTTGAATTGACTTTGAATGACATATAGTCGTTCAATTCATCTCTTCACTTATATTAAATAGTTTAAATAATGCATTCTTTCTAGCCAACATTTTCGATATGCCCTCAAATTATTAATACTAATCTTTCAATAATTCTTAAAGATCCAAAGTCCTCGTTCTTGAAAGATTTATTACTAAATAATACTCTTTTTGATATCTAGAACGGAAATATTACTTTTTGATTGAAAATCGCACTCCCCTAGACAAGCTTTTGTTTAAACTCGTTTTTGTTCTGTTAAAATAAGCAGCAATTTGACACAAATTCAGTGGTGTAGTCGCAAAATAAGCAGCGCCGGAACGCTCTAACCTGAATGGCAAAAGTCGCTCTGTTTTAAAGGACACTTTCACAATTTTTTTCTTAGTTATTTCTCGTAAGAAAAACAGTGCCAAAACGGCTTTCCGTCTCCACTCCACCCTTGCAGAAATCCGCTAATCGTTCGCGGAATGTTGTTACCGAATACTGGTAGAATCAAATAATAATTCGGAAAGAAGTATTGAACAACAAATCTTCAAAGCTATTTATGCATACTAAGAAAGAAAAGCAGTTGAAAAACGCCTAAAGTTTCCAGCAACCAGACTTAATTTAAAGCATACGAGAATGTGAGTGTGCAGTTGAAGTATTTACGCTTTTGAAGCAATTCAATAAACTATTTTTGAATAATGGAAATTTTTGATGCGCAATTTTCCCAATATTCTCAAAAGCTGTTTTAAAATCGGTTACACAGTCTTATTATAATTTTTTCTCCAATTAGCATCCTAAAATATTCACTTTATGTTATGTATGAAACGCAGTTTATTTTCCTTATGCTTAATTTTACATTGCAAAGTGAATTAGTTGTTCTTGCAATATTATATTCATGTAGCAGCTTATAAATGATCTTAGATTTCGAAATAATATTTAAAACTGAATAAATTTTTCCATTAATGACATTTTTGTCCTTATTTCATGATTTTACTACTTGCAGAATAAATTTGTTGCTCTGTAAATCTCATGTTTCATTACTGATTCCTGTTTTTGAAAATTAAACACGTAATTTATTTTAAAGTAATAATTATGTTTTTTTACTTTGAAATCTATAAGGTTTTTTCTATAAGTTATACACTAATTACTAAAGGCATTTCCTTTTACAATTTCTACATGAGCGAAATTATTCATTTTAATTTACGTACCCAGGAGAAATTCCTTTGCCCTCAAAGACATTTCGAGTTAATAAAATTGTTTGATACCTCACAAAAGTCTTATGTGAACAATTACGAAAAAGAAATCATATCCCCGGAAATTATAAATATCCATTATCATAAGAAATCATATCCTGGAAATAAATACATCAAGATGGATCTTAAATAATCGGTTAAGGGCAGTAGACAAATGTGATGACATATTGCTAAAATCATCTACATTCCCTCTTAATGAATTTAATGTTAAAGAATTCGTGTGATTTAAAGATTATATTTTTTAGGATGCAGTATGTTTATCTCATTTGATAAACCTCCTAATAACCGAGTTATATAAAATAATCACCTGAAGGGAAAAAAAATAATGACGAAATTAATCCACAAAATCCTGCGAATATATTAGACATCTTAAGTAAAGGTTACATTAAAGCCCAGTTTTGAAGTTGCACAACGTCTATTTTCTGACGGGCGTCGTGATTTTAACCCTCAGATAGATGTCGGAGACTACACCGCTGTTACAATTTTTGGCATGAGTTGGTTTCATCCACTGCGAAGCATCTTAAGAGCACCGCGAATTTTCTGGAGGAATTACGTCTTGAATCTACGATTCTTTGATCTCGAAATCAAAGATATACTAATAGGAGTTCGAGAATTAAGTACGAAAAATCCGCAAGTCTTTTTTACACGTTGCTTTTTTCTCTTAGCTTACTTTCGATTCTCCGTTTTCATTATGTACTAAAAAGAATTGTTTTTAAAAATGCATGTAATTTAAGATACACGTTAGATTTCTAGCCTATTTTTGTTCTTCGTTACGAAATTCTCTACTAGGGGATAGCCTGTAATTTGTGTCAGAGCGTGCAAAGTTTTTTAAAAACATTCTTCGCCGAAGAGTTTTTAAAAAATTGCATTTATTATTTTCATTTTTTACAGTTAATAATTGTATCTATCATTATGAAAGACCTATACTTAAGCAGAGCCATTTCAGTTTTAGTACTATTTTTGAAAGGGGTTTCATTCTCGAAGTAAGATAGTTGCAAGACGTGGTGCCCATTCATGAAGAGGCACCCAATCTGCTTTCGCCAATGCTATGATTTAGATGAATGGCTTGCCCACCAGAATAAGTGACTGAACCAGATGCCCGAATTTAATTTTTCCGAGAGTATCACATACATACTCAATTAGATCTGTGAACACAGGGGATTATTAAGAAACCACAAAATAGTATAATATGCGTGCTGACGATTCTTAGGATCCTAGAAACCTTTTAACTTTAACTTGGATAAACTCACCTACTCTGGCATATAAGCAATTAGTGTATGTTGGGTTCAGAACCTTTACGTTCTCCAAGCAGTCTCGCTTAAGGTCAGAGTCGGCCGAAACAAAAGTGGGGTCAGGTGCAAAGTTGACTTGCTGGGCCTTGAAACAAATTTCGTATGACAAAATAATTTATTGTATTTGCTACTCATTACATTGAGCAATTTGGTCTTAAGAAATGCACGAAAATTATTAATAATTAAATTATTTCTTTAAGGTTAACATTTCAATTTCACAAAACATCGTTAATAAATCAACCCCCCCCCAAAAAAAAAATATTCATAAACTTGTAAAATACAATCTGGTATGCGACTTACTAAAATAAGATTGCAATATGCCATTTCCTTGTTTTATAGCAAAGTCATTGATAGTATTATCATAATTTAGTACTAAATTTTTAGTACTTTTAGTCTTGAGAAAGCTCTTTCTTCAGATGCGACTGATAATTGGTCTATATAATTTTCAGAAAAGTAATAAAATTGGATACAATTCAAATAAATTATTTTTAACGCTTTCGGGTAGGGATGGGAAAAACCTACCGTTTTCTTTCTTTCGGTTATTTTTTTGTACCGATTATAACCGGTTATTTATTTTAAATCTAATAACCGGGGGGAAAGACGGCAAAATCAGCTATCAAAAGATAGACTCGATTTTAGGTTTGAGTAATGAAGTTGTGAATTTCATCATCTTAGGCCAATCAACGGCCACAGCTTCCTCAAGGCGGACATTGAAATGGTCTAAAATAGTCATAGTCATGCTTTCATAACTCGATTAGCTTTGGTCGCGGAAGAGTGGAAAATTTTGTTTAAAATTTTAGTGTGCCAAAAATATTTTTATAAATATCATTAATAGGACCGGAGGAATATATAAAAATTTAGACAGTTTATTAATTTATTAAAATTAATTAAAAATTAGTTTGTTTTATTATTATACATATAGACGCCAACAACACAAAATACGATTATCTACGTCTGTACTCTCTAATTTCTTTTTTGATTTGTCTACAATACTTACTACAAAACTTAAAATTTTGTCTACATTACTTACATATTGCATTAATTACACATTTATAATTATTACTTATTGTATTAATTGCTTATTTATAATCATTACTTATTACATTAACTAATTATTTATTAATATTACTTATTGTAGTTGCTGTATATTATTAATAATAAAAATTTTTGTCTGCAAACGTTGTTTCTTTAAAAACAACAACCGGAAACCGGTTATTTCAAAAACTGGTTATTTTGAGCGGTTTTAACCACCACTTTAAACCGAAGGTGAAAAAAACCGGTATTACCCCAAAACCGGTTGTTTCTGCAATAACCGCCACCCCTACTTTCGGGATTGACAGAATATATAAGTATGTTCAAATCAATGCAATGTTTTAAAAGATTAGTATTGACAGGGTTAAGAAAATATTGTGATTCTGGAAGGAAAAACTCGACGACAAATTTTGATTTCATTAAAGATGTGAAGGCATTTTTCATTTTTCGCAATCTGTCAGCAGCGCGAGGCCTTCAGATACCCGGGGCCTTGTGCGTTCGCATCGTTTTAGACCCCTCGGGCCGCCCCTGCTTAAGGTACTAATCTTACTCACATAAATGCAATATAAAATTCTTTTTTAATTACGTGATTCTGTAATGCTTTGCATAAAATTGAATCAGACAAAAGACGCATATGATAACGTACATGCAAGACGATGCCTTCAGAACTGTATGATTTTATCATTTCTAAGTGAGTCTAGCTTTGTCTTTTTCAAACATTGATTTAAAAAAATATTCTTCAAAAATATAATTTTACCATTTATAAGTTTGCTTTAGACTTTTGACTTGTAGGGTTAGAATGTTAGAGTTAATGCCATCAAAGTGGGCCTCTCCAGATCACATTCTGGAATGCCTGGGGGTCCTCTGAATCTTTGTTGATGTACCACTTTATGCCGGTGAACGATCTCGTGGATTTGATCCATCTGGAGCTAGACGTAGAGATACGTTACTTTATTATCTTTCATAGTTGAATGCACAAATTTTGTTATAATTGCTTGAGTCATAAATTTGTTAATTTCATTACATTTTTAATAACTTAAAGAACAATTCTTAAAATTTATTATAATATCTCGAAAAATAATATCTCATCTATCTTTTTGCTAGCCTTTTGAAACAGATCTTCTGAACAGAAGGAGGCAAGCTTTTTAGAGAATTCCTAGAAGCAACAGATATTGGATCCTGTACATCACTTAGGACTCAGGCTTGTATCGGGAGATTTTCGGACATCACCTGTCCATAGTTTGTACGTTATTTGCGGAGTTCCATGTTTACAATTTAGACGACAGACACTTTCTCTTAAATATTATTTTAGAATGAAAAGCGACTGTGAACATCCAATGTATGACAGGGTTCTTCACCCTCTTTTTAGAACGTTTTATTCAAATAAGATATACCTTCATTTGGCCATAGAATGCGATTTTTAATCCAAGATTTAAATATGGAAAATGTGGATATTTTAGCAAAGGAAGAAGAGACTCCTCCTTGGACAGAAAGGAATATTGCTGTGATAGATGATTTTAGTAAACAGCCCAAATCATTGATCCCCCGACTCTATATATTTACAATTATTTTCTTTCCACAGACAGCAGCTTAGTACCTACGAAGCGGTCTTTACCGATGATTCTAAAACAGTGAACCATATTGGTTCTGCCGTTGTTTTCAACCATTTAAGAATTGCAGAAAAGTTGCACAACTACTGTTTTGTTTTTACTGCTGAAATTTATGCTATTCTTAAGGCTTTACATACTATAAAATTGCAAGATATTAAAAAAATGGATTACATATACAGATTCGAAAAGCTCTGTAGAAGCACTTTTATATTCATCAAGGGATAGCCACCCTTTTGTTATTCAGTGCATTAAACTTATTTATACTTTGAAAACAAATGGCTATGATATAATTTTTTGTTAGTTACCAGGACATGCAGACATAAAAGGGAATGAGCAAGTGGACAAGGCTGCGAACACATCTGTTATTTAAGAAAACTTTTCCATTCTTCTAAACGATGTAAATCAGACTATAAAATACTTCCTCCATAAGAAATGGCAAAACGAATGGGACAGTCAGGTGCACAATAAAACTGCATTGCATACAACCGTCAATTAAGAGTTTTAAACACACTAATTTTCATCGTAACATAGCTGTTAAATTAATGAGACTTAGAATTGGTCACGCATAGTCACTTGCTCAAGGCGAACCACAGCCGAAGTGCACTTCATGTGACACTATTTTATCCATAAAACATATTTTTAGTGAATGTCCCAATTATAGTAATTTTATAATCAATTATTTTAACAATCCGAGTCCTGATTTGACAGACTTGCTGGGAGATGTCCCGAGTATTAAATTATTTTGCTTTCTTACTGATATTGGCCTTTTTCATCTTGTTTGATTAGTTTCTTCTTGTTTTCGTTTTCTTCATTGCATTTGTTTGCTTTTTTAAAGTTTGTTTTAAAATTAAGTCTTTATTTTTTACCTTGTGTTTGGCGCAGAATGGTCAGACCTGACTTCTGCGCCACAAAACTCCAATCAATCAATCCTAGAAGCAACGTGAAGTCTCTCAAAAATAAATATGCCATGTGTTCATGTATCATATATTATGAAATAATCTGATTTTTCTATAGCACAATATCGTTTTACATATGAAGAGGAACTCTTACTCTCTTTCCGAATTTGATTAAAATCGAAACCCAACTCTAACTTACTTTTTCAAAATTGTACTCTTAGAGGCCTTAAGCAAAAAATATTAATTTGAAAATAGTGAAAATGTGGCTTTCATTTTTATTGAAATCGAGATTGCTCTACAATAACAAGTTGATAGCTGCCAAATAGGCTCTGG
Organism: Araneus ventricosus; assembly: GCA_013235015.1. Classification (NCBI taxonomy): domain Eukaryota; kingdom Metazoa; phylum Arthropoda; class Arachnida; order Araneae; family Araneidae; genus Araneus; species Araneus ventricosus. Next base: position 176,240 of record BGPR01000492.1, read on the forward strand.
AAAGCTATTAAGTAAAACTTCTTAGGTTACTCTAAAGAAATTCAAAAGCTTTTCACATCATTTTAATTTAAAAATTATATCGATATTATTGCTTGTCGTTTGAAAATCAAAATCACCTTTTATTCAAATTTTTTATTGGATTCTTTTGTTTAAATCACAAAACCATCTATCAAACTTAAATTCATTTGTAATTCTTGAAATGTAAAACACATCCACAACCACAAGTGAGCTACCCCCGCTCTGCTAAAAGTAAAACACGAAACAAATATAGATATTATTAGGAACAACAAAGAAAACAAAAATAAAAAAAAAATTCCTATAGAAATAATTTCCCCTTTTGAAAAAATGACCATCAATAAACAAAATATTACTAGTGCATTTTTGAAACATTATTTAAGAAAATGTATCAAGTTTCTAAAAAAGTAAAGAAACTACTGAGTTGTGGATTTTGGATTGCATGTCATTGCATGTGAAGGCAGTAGATTGGCTGCAAGAAATGTGAGAAGTTAGTTTTTAAAAGTGTCTATTTATTATTTGATTACTGTAAACCATAATTTTCGTAAACTCAAATAAATGTATAATTAATTTGTTATTTCAATTAACATAATTGGTTTCACCTGCAATAAAATATAAGTTATTCCATCTTCATAGTTGCATCACGAGACTTGTTCTTTTAAGTGTACGTTAGTAGTAAAATAACCTGGAGAAAAAGACTCACGACTACATTAGGCATAAATTATTGCCACATAGTAACAATTGTTTAATTTTTTCTATTAGTATCATAAAGTTCACAAATTGGATTGCAAATATTGTTTAATATTCATTAAATAATATTAGCTAAAAGTTACGTACCTATGTAAGGCTGGACAAGCGGTTACCAATTTCGCAACATCATAAATTTATTTTGAGATTGAAGGTTTTTGTTAACCATTATTTTCCTCTTTTGTATTATTCTAATCTATAAAAGTTTTCAATAGACTTACGCCTTTAAACTGGCACATAAAATTTCATGAAACTAATATATTGATAAAAAAATTGTGCATACAGTAATTTAGAAATTTGTATTCAAAAACACCTATTTTCCCATTTCGTCTGAGTAAGTAGATATCACCCCCATAAAATTTAGAAATGACGATAATGTTTTTAGTATCTGGTATGTTTTTTGTTATTTAACAATACTTAATGCATAGCAGGTTTCATGGTTAAAAATGAAAAATCTTCATATTTTTATTGTAGTTATAAGTGAATGAGACACTACTCTCAACTTCAGCAGTAGATTGAGAGCGTCTTAGATATTCTAATCTGAGTTAAGATAATTATTTAATTTTATGTAATCCTTTTTTCAATTATTGTGTGTGTATGTACATAAGTGCGTGCGTTTGTGTGTAAGTGTGTGAAAAAGTAAGAAAGATAATTTCAGTAATTAGCTGCATTTATTGAAAACTTTAAAATTAACACATATCAAGTTTTTTCCAGAAACCTTTGGCATATGTAAGTTGTTACTTATGTCAGTAGACAGTAAATCATAATCTAACATGGAAAATTAAATTAAATTAAGTGATAAAAAACAAAATGTTATAACTAGAGCATAATGCTTAATATTCGAAGATCGAAAAGAAAAGTTCCACGATACTGATGACTTATCCTAAATAAGTTAAACATGGACACTATTTGAGACATTTAACTTACTGATTCAAAAGACGTTAGTTAACGACCTTTAAAATAACGGTAAATCAGTAATCACATGTATCCCACGGTTATTAATCTGTTTAGAAAGTGGGATAATCTTCACTATTTCAGAATTACTATACAAAAAAATTCCTTCTCCACTTCTAATATTTTTTACCCATAACCATAAAACTGAATTTTACTTTATTATTCCCAATTTCGAAACCTTGCCCAGGATATTTCAGATCCTCATATGAAATTAAGAAATAGTCGTTTGGTACTATTGCGATTGGTTTAATGAATATACTCGCAGGACTTCGATATGTTTAACATCACTTTAATCATAAATGCTGAATTTCTCATCACCCACACAGTTCGAACTTGATGAATCTGAATATTTTCTTTTTTTTCTTGCTTTCACAATGTTCTTTTTTAGCTTTAGTATGCTTCTTTTCAAGTAAATTCTGAGTCCTCTTTTTGCTTTTTAAATTTTTTTTCCAGCCTTCCTTTCTCCTTCTCTTCTTATTTCATTCTCTATATATTAACTTAGCAATTCGGAGTAACTGGATACTGCTTGGGGCAATTGGGCTTTACCTGTACGCAGTTCCCCAAGCTCCAGTATCCAGTTGCCCCAAATCTGTTTTGGACACAGGGTAACTGGGCATCCTTTTACACCTTTTTTTATACTAAAAAATGGAACAGTTCAGCAGCACTTTGAAGTGTTATAGTTATTTTTATTGCAACTATTAAATTACATTCACCAACATAGCTTGAATTGGGCACTGTCTTAAGTTGTAAGTAGCAAAATTTCTTTCCCTTCTTATGAACAACCTCCCTTCTTAAATGCTGTTGTGTGACTGGTGATCTGGCCGTTATTTTGAAGGTAAAACATATCCGGTGGTGCCAATATATGGTTTGGAAATACCCTTTAGCCATATTTCAAATAAAAGGGTATGTCCAGATGGTCAGTGTACCCAGTAACTTTGATTTACCTTACATTAAAGTATGAGCATTACAATAAAACATTTTTTATTTTTCATAGATTTTCTATATTTTTCATGTAATTTTAATGTTAAGTAATATTGTAAACTGAACTATAGTCTAACTTTTGCTTAACAAGTAGTGTTTACTGCTTTTATGAAGCTTAACTATAATCATGAACACATTATCTAACTCTAGAAAAGCGTAATGATGTTTCTGTCTGGTTGTAAGAATATCCTTTCATTTTTCCCCGTCAAGACCATGGTTTCTGAAGTTTTCCAGTTACAATCCCTTTTCAGCAAGGAAAATATCTTCCTATTCTCATTTTCACATTAAAAAGACCCCAAATATACATATATGTTGGAAAATGAATCAAGCAAATGAAGCCTAATTAAAAAAAGGCATACAATTTGAAATAGTTTGTGGATTTTTTAAAAAAAAATCGGGAATGTTTCGTTGTTTCTTTCAAAATAAAGACATTTAAAAAGACTGATAAATTTATGAGATCCAAAAGTTTTGCATAAACTTTGGGATTGCAGTTAATATTTTAAGTATCTCAAATCTAGCCCTATTCAGCCAATAACAACGAACTTAGGACTCGCACACGCAGGACTTAAAGTATATGCAAAATTGATGTGTTGTCACAGAAAAATGCTTTTCTGCTGCAATCACTACTAAGTTGGCGATGTTCATATGAATTCCCTGTTATGTAACTAAGAAAGACTTCATTTAACTTTTATTTGTTAAAATCTTTAAGCCTTTAATGAGACTAAATTAATATTATTTCAGTAGAAAGTGAAAGTACCAGTTTTTGTATTTTATACTTGTTTAATTAATTTATTAATTAAACATTTTCATAAAATTAATTGAGATAGTTACTTAAAAGAACGATAATTCATTCAAATCAAGTTAAAAATTTGCAAAAAATTTAAAACTCATTTGAAGCATGAATATAGCTCATCGCTTCCATATGACTCATAAAAACAGTTAGTTTTGAAGCGTTAGAAAAATATATTAAACTTGAAGACTCCTTGGAGACTTTAATAAATGGTACTAGAAGCAATATTAGATGTGAGCAGATTTTCGAAGAAAAACTTTTGGAAAGATAAGCGACTAAAAAGGTTCATCATGGTCACGAATATACCCAGAAATGCTATTTTATGCTATCCTGAGTTTCTATTGTAAAATGTGTGCTTATCCAGTGTACAAATGTGTGTTTGTATAGTTAATTTACATTTATGTTAAGCTACATAAATTTACCTCCTTTAACTATGCCGCTAGTCCCTTTATTAAGTTTAAATTGCATCTAGATGGAATGAACTGATAAGTCTGGTTTACCTCTATGTAAAATAATTTTGTGTTATTAATGAAATTACGTTAAACTAACATATATTTTTTCTGTAATTGCACAATTATAATGAGAGTTTTTCCTTTTCTTTTTCTAAAATTTAGAATCTTAGTAATTTATTTATAATTCTATTGTTAGTTGTTGATTTTATGTTCTTCTAATTTAATAAGTTATTTTTAGGCGTAGTAATATCTGTTAGAAGAAATTGTAACGAAGTGTCAGTTTAGAAATAATATTCTTTCTCAATTTTTCAGAATTCATAAGTTGTAAAGACGAATTTCTATTAAACTTTTTCTAAAGTTTATTAAAAACTACTTTTACTGACAGATATGTCAAACAACGGATCGCTTAAGACTTTCCCACTCACTTTCCATCCTTAAACTGATGAGAAATGATGTGCACCCTCGAAATAAACATGTGACGTAACGTAATAGTAACAATAGCAACTATCATGATTTTCAATGATATTTCAACGAAACAAACAGTTTCTTCTTTTACAATCCAAAAAAGTTCTTAGATTCCAAAGAATGAAGCCTGCCTGTCACCGATGACGAAACGGTTCCAAAAAACAGCTGTAACAGAAACCATCTGCTGCAGAATTGCTTTTCAACGATCAGGCTTACTTTAGTTACGATGTTGTAGAACGGCGGTTTATAGCAGTAACAATACACTAAAATGTAAAGTAGGATTTTTCTGGAGGTGTGGGTGGATATTTGCTTCAACTATACTGAAAACATATCTCGTCTTTTTTATCCATTTTATTTCTAAATTGCAAACTACATTGCATTTTTAAAAGTTCAATTTCAAACCATACTCAGTGAAATTCAAAACGATTGCAAAACATAAAGTAATTTAGAGCTTAGACTAATGATACTTTTTAAATTTCGTAGCTCGATTGGATCTGATACTTCAGTTTAAAATCAGGAGAAACGGTTCTTAGAGTGAGCGTTTAACATCATTTTGTACAATCATTATCTATACAACTAATAGGAATTATTTGGCTATACCTAAAACATGATTATTTATCGTGTTATCAGAGATATTATTCCAATACTTTATATTTGAGTGTTTTATAAATTATAATATTTGAATTTCGCACGCTGTGACAGGTGGCGGTTGATACAATAGCAGTTTTCGTAGAAACTGTTATTGAAACTCAACATATCTTTTTTCACTAACAATTTTATTTGATATGAATAACAATTTTCTGTCACATGAAGTCCAATCTTTCTTCTAAAACTTTCTTTTCAATTCAACTCAAATGAAACCACAAGCAGTGAGTTAAACTGATAATTTTGAGACATTAGGATACAAGATATTTTTTAACGATGAAACAAAGACGAAATATAATTTTCTTTTCTAGTTTGTTACTTTTTTCTGCAAAAGATTCTATGTAGAATATAATCAGTTTTGATACGACTGATAAACAGAAAGAATGGTATTTTTCTTAATATCAGCGTTTCTGCAAATTCATCACAATTCTGAATAGTTTCATAGGAAAATAAAAATGCCAGTCATGTTTATGCAGTCAAAATAAGTTTATTGACAATTTATTACGGGAGGCAGCACATTTTTTTTTTGCTATCGTATTTTTGGAAGACATATTTTGAAGTAATGTAATGTTTAATTTCCATTTCGTTGTAAAAGCTATTAAATTCTTTCCCTGGAAGGGCCAATTCAAATTTCTCGTCAGTCAAAATTATTAACGATGTAAAATGCAATTAAGATTAAATTAAGTATATCACCATAAAAATATTTTTTGCCATTATAAAAAGGAGATTTGTACAACAGAGCAACTGTATTCTCAAGTAAAAATTTTAAATCACCCGATTGATTTACTTTCTTAAATTTTTTCTGCTTAATACTAACATTCATTATGAGAAAGAACATACTGTTATCAAAACAACATTAGAATAAAAGAATAAGTAACTTTTAAAGCAAAAATAAATTAAGGAAACTTGATATCGGTCTCCAAATGTTCGCAAATTTTTTCGTTGTTAGAAGTTGTCTGAAAAATTCATTTTGAAAAAATACTGCTTTAAAACTTATTGATCTAAAAGGTACGGTTTGACAAACGAATAATGCTATTATTTTGAAGGGTAAATTTTGTAGCTTTTCTCTGTGAGGGGCAGTTTCGATGTCTATTTAGAACTCTTAGAATGAATTAACGAGTACCCGTTTATATGTACAATTATCTTTTTCACTACGATTAATTTTTTAAGAAAAACAATGATTAATTTTTTATACAATACGTTGCATCTTATGCTCGTGAATTTCATTCCATACATTCTGTATGAAAAACAGCATGATCATCTATATTTGGCTGCACAAGGGAATTTGTTTCTGTAGAAGTAAAGATATAATTATCTTTATCCAGATTTAGCAAGCAGTCTTAACTTAGTTGCATTTAAAAAGTGGTATCTCGTCCATCGGTGCTGCGCAGCTGTAATATCATCGGCAATTTTTTCAAAAATTCATTTATTATTCTTTTAGTATTGTAACAATTGTCGACAAAAATAATTGATAACCACTTTTTTTCTTGCAGGGCTTGATATTTGTGAACAATTTTTATTTTAGTTTTTTTTTGTTACTTTATTTTGAAGTTAACACATTGATGCAATGCCCTGATACAATAAAAAAAGAAAAAAAATCTTAAAAATTGTTAATTTTTAACATTAATTTACCAGAATATCTGCACAAATTACCAAACTCGTTTTTAATAAACTTATTACTTTAAATATTAATTATCAATGATTTTAATTAAACTTATTTATCTTATTCCCCAAGAATGAAATATTTTCATTTATACCAATAAACGAAACTGTACAAGACTAGCAAAAGTAGAAGGTATTATTATCCGTTGCTAAAGTATTCGTTGTAGGTTTTTTGGAAAACGTGTAGATAGACTAAGTCACTTCATATATCCAACGTTACTAGTAATCGAGCATTTGCTATTGGTTCATTTGTTCCATTTACATTCCAATTTGAATCTGCGTGAGACATATGTTGAACGAATCTCTTAACAACGAACCTTGGTCAGATGACCAGAGCGACAACTGAGAACTCACATTCTGAATTTCCTCTACACACCAACGTGAGAACGTATGGCAAAAGAAGACAGATTTAATCTCACATACATAGTGGATTTTCGGTGGAATCAGGTCTTTCATCTACGACCTTCGGATACTGAAACCATGACTCTGCCCCAAGACCACTCTGATTCCTTTATTTTACGAGTATTAGGATTCATTACGAATCTTTGTTCATTTAGAAATGTTAGAAATTGAGCCATGGTATTTTTATATAAAATATGGCTATATGTCGTCAATATATGCTGAGCCTAAATGCCCTTTTTGGGCCACAAGTGTACCGCGGGCCATTTGTTTGATATGCTTGATCTCAGTCACCGTGACAGTTGGTGTTAGCTTGTTGCGCATTCCGACGGCACTGTGTCGAACTGTTGGACTGCTAGTTGTAAAGGTCGGTAGTCTCAAAGTCCAATTAGCATTACGAATCCGTATGATGTGTTGGTGAAGTGGAGCATTCAGTCTTTTTCAGGTTTCACAGAAGACGCGTCCATTGCTGGAATTAAAATGTAAGAACATTTTAGGAAGTGTTTGAGATAAAATAGACCGGGTGATTTCAGCATTATTAGCAAATAGCATACAGAGAAAGTCTGCATAATATGATAAAACAAAGGAGTTAATTGTGACTGATCAAACTTGGTTATTATAAAATTAATTGGACTCAGTTGCGTTTGTTTTGAGGTTTTTATGAGTTTTTTTGAGGTTTTTATGAGTATTTTTCACGGAACTCTCAAATTGCCGTTATCTACCAAGGAGCGTACAGTGCAACACAAAAAAGTCCCATCATGCTCATAGAAAATTAGTTTTCGAGTTTTTAATGATGATTTTAAAAAATTAAACAATAATAAAGGAAAGAATTTAATCTAAATCGTCTTGAAAATGACATACTAAAGATAATGAATTATTTTTGTGGTAAAAAGTTTAAATTTAACAAACAAAGAATTCAATTGAACTTCACTGGAAGAATTCTTCATTTCCAAAAATACCGAAATAAAAAAAATGAAAAAAATCATTCGCATTTTTGAGTATATTTATTGAAAATAATCCAAAAATGAGAATATTTCCATATATTTAACACATATTCACCGAATAAAGAAAAATTTAAATAGGTTGGCAAAAAAATAACTATTGCCATGCGGTACGATTCCCTTGAGTTCTTAATTCTCCAGTTTTCAGTTCATGGCACTAAAACAGACTGTTTGTAGAATAATTTGAGGCTTTTTTTAGCACTAAGCGGACAGCACAACAGACAAAGGTTGCTTTATACACAGATGTATTTAAATAATTCAAACTATCCCCCTTCAAAGCCTACGAATTTATTGTCAAGTTATTATATACATAAGTTAGAGGAAATTTAGCAAGGAATTCATAAAGATTATATCTCAAATTTAAAAAAATCATATCCAGGCGTTTTATTGAACAAAGGAACTGAAAAAATCATTACAAAAATGAATTATTTCATGAGCAAGTGCTTTATGATATTGATTTTTCTCATCCTGAAAAGAAGTTATTCTGATTTCTTAAATAATACAATAACGCCCTATTTTACAAGAGTTACTTATTTTGGGGATTTTATGTTCCTGTTAGTAACACAATTTCTTCGAATTCTTCTAAGGTTCTGAACCCTGTTTATGCATAATTTTCAACTTAGCATCCTATTTTTCTCTATCTTATGCAAATTATGATCTGTTTCTAACAAATTAAACTCATACTTATTAAAATTGACAACTTCAATCAGGTCATTGACTATCGAATTCCGAATGATTTTATCTTGCGAGTTACAAAACTTTTTATGCCCTTAATATACCAATGAACTGTGCTTTCTTTTGGCTATTTGGTAATTAGGTCAAGTGCAGTTTTTAGATAAATCTTCAGCATAATCTCCAGAAAGTTGAATTCTATTCCCCAAAACCTAAAAAAGACATAACGAGAAACAAAATATTCAGTAGATTTGGTCTCAGCTGCAGAAATCAGGCACAAGATTTATGTTGTCAAAGAACTTAGGGCATATTATTATAGTTTTCTTCTTTTTTTACCCTTTCAATGATTTATTTAATAGTTTGAGACTTGGTGGAAGACGTCTAGAGCAGGCATTAAATGGAAATGATAAATTGTGATTAGCGATCAATTAACTTTTCCATTATTTATAATCACTAGATGATAATAATAGAAAATATTTAAAAACAGTTTTCATTATCGGATTCAGCACTATCAATTCAATTTCTTTCGAAAGTTCACGAATATTGAAAACCCATTTTTGTTTCGGCCGTAAACGTTAATTAACATATAATTCAATACTGAAAACTAAAACAATGAAAACTATTTGAAATTGAAAGAACAATTCTGTAGCATAAACCTTGCACTGTTCTAACGTCCATATCATTTTATTATATTCTATTATTCTTGTCAAAATTTGAAGCGCATTGGCAACACATTTGAGTAAAGGACAATTGAACATTGTACTTGAAATTTTTTTAATGACAAAGCAGCGATGACCAATGTATATTCATGTTAAATTTTTATGAATAACATTCTTTTATATTTTTGGAAATGCAATTGATAATTTTCTTTTTCTCTTTTGCATATACTTAAAAGCGTCTGATAGGAATTTTCATGATTTCTCAATAACATGTCATGCATCAATGACGAAAATACCTACCGCCGAAATCAGATATTCTCTTCGTCTAAGATATAAAGACATGCGAAGCAATAACCCATGTTTTACTTGACTTTTCAACCAAGGGTACCAGACATGCTGGCGCATTACACTACACGTCAACGATCTGAAAGGAAAACCTTGTGTACTTTGGTAACCGGTTACACAACTTGTCGCTATACCGAAGATCTGAAACGAAAAACCTTGGGTTCTTTATCAGCGAGTAATTATATCACTAATGATATAACACTTTCTTCAGATCATTGTAGAATATTTATCACAATTACATCATCCACATCAATAAAATTCATGTGGCATTGGATCTTGTATTTAGAAAAATCAGGTCGATTTCAAGCTACAGTACTTCCAAAATGCATTTTGACACCTTTGTTTCTATGATTTACTTTATTGTAATCATCCAATCAACAACTAGGTTGTTTGTTAGCGACTTAGATACAGCCTTGATTGATATAGGTTTTTAAACATATTAGCATTTTGTCTCTTTTTTGCAGCGTCATTTTAGCAGATATTTTGAAGTTGCCTTGCTGTTGAATAGGTTCATATAGCTGCAACAAAAGAAATCATTCTCTCAGTCTTTAACGAGACGTACTGTAATGCACACGATAATACAGTCATTATATTCAGGTAATCTACTTTATAGAGTTTATGATCGCATATTAGAATTTTGAGTAGTCAGTCACATTCAGATTTGGAAACAAAATTCATTTCTCGAGCTTGTAGAAAAATCAAATCGGAAAGAGATAGATATGCACATAAAACCGAATAGATTTGTGCAATCACATGAAATACTTTATTCAGTTTAGTCTTTTAGGTATCATTAAATGATCATCTTGATCGGTTGATTTCATTCATCATCTAAAAGCAATTCATTGGGTGAATGAGTTCAGGAAGTTTTTTTTTTGTCGCTCATGCGGTGATTATTCACTTAAAAGAGTGTTGAACCCAGGCCTTACTTGACGAAGTGTCCTAAATCCTTTCCCAGTGATTTGCAAAATCATTACACCAGAAAGGAAATATCCTTAATGTCATTTACAAATACGAATTAAAAGTAATTTCCATAATCATTTTTCCTTCAAAAAAGTTACATGTTCCTAAATCAGAAGAAACTGAAATATATATTTCGAACTTAAATTTTTCATCAACTAAATTTATTTTGTGTTTATTGTCTTTAAATTATTTTAAACGTTTTTCAGTGAGAACAAATGAAGCATTCAAAATTCAATTCAATTTTGTTTCACTGCAATAGAAGAGGTAAAGGCATGAAGAACGTATTTGGAAAAAGTCCACAGTCATAAACAAGGTTACATAATTTGCTTAATTTTTGAAACTTTAAATAATATATCAAATACAAAATTGCTTGTAGATGATAAAAAGTTTAGAGGGGCTTTGGTATTTTGGTAGCCTAAAAATAAACGCATATTGAGATTGTTGACCATTTTGTACAAAATTTTAAGAAAATGCTTTCAAAAAGTATTCCAAATTTCACCTTTTTCATATAATATTTAAAAAAATTCTAAAATAAGTAAATGTGATACGCCATCATTTAAGTGTTACTTTCTTACATGCTTTAGAAAAGAAAATTTGTTTGTTTAACTGTGCATCATATATTCTATTATAATATTTGAGAAAGGTAAAATAAATTTACTTACAAACCAATATTCCCCAACGAAAAAATAAAATGCTTATTCAGAAATTTCATTCAAAAATATTTAGAAGGAAATGTTTAGTTGGGATAAGTATATATATAATATGAAACATGTCAAAACATTGGTTTTGTTTGTTTTGTTTCTTATGAAGTAACAGTTTCGTCAGAAATCGGTTTGCTTTTCGGTATAGCTTCCCTATGCGTGCTACATTTTCAATGTCGGCATTCCAAATTCAAGGAAAATCATTAAATATATTGACTATAAAATTACAAGGAAGAAAAACAAAACAATGCAATTCATGCTGAAGTTCATTAATTGTCTTCTGATTTATTAGGTCTTTTCTCAAGCTAAAAATTTCACCTTGATCTAGCGAGTAAGAATAGCAAATAGTTTGCTAAATCAAGTATCATTCGCTAGTGATTAATTCAAAAGTTTTTTAAAATCGTTCTTTTCAAAATGCAATGTTGATTGACGAAATCATCAAATCAACGAAATCAAAACTGTACAGGTGGAAGAAGAGTAATTATAATTGAGTTTCTGCAGCTTTATCCTTCATAAACAATTTCATTGATTATTAAATGACAATTAGTAATTCCGTTTTCGGCTTCTTTCCCATTCATATTTTAGTGTGATGTAACAATCCTTCTAGTCATTGTCTTTTTAGCGCAAAGTAAACAAAAGAGGAAAGATTATATTAATGTCAGAAAGCGTAAAATATTTATTTCCGATAAAGACGAAAATGTGGTAAAAGGCGTATATTGAATAAGAAGGAAATGAAAAAATTCATCCTCCTTAAAAATAATTAATTTTTTTAAGGTTTATAGTTGTTATCAGCTTTACTGTAAAGAAATCATCATGCTACAGCTCCAAATATTTAATTTAAAATTCTAATCAGCTATAATAAAGCGACTATAATAATCTTTATTGATGAATAAAAAAAACAGCTGCTGCATGCGACAAAGGAAAAATCATAACAAACAGAATACAATGCAGATGTTGAAAGATGTATTGAAAACCAATCGTATGTTCCCCTTTAACTACGTCTCAATATGAACTTTGTTTCTACCGCAAGCAAAGTACGGCGGATCTGTGACTCATTCCGGCGTGTCTGTTTGGTTCTCCGTCATGCATGCTTCAACTCATGATCGTCACGCCAACAGGAAAGGATTATTAACATGTTTTGTGCCGAAAGGAGTTCGAATAAATGGTTAAAGCGTAATGCAAGGCAGGATGCATCCTCTACAACTGTTTTAGTGTTCTGGTTCGAAGAAATCGGGCTGAATTGGGAAGAGTGAAGGGGAGAAAACGAGTTTCTCTCTCTCTCTCTTTTCATTATTTCCGTACAGTTGCAAAAAATGATCAAAATACAGTTGTAACACAAGCCTTTTCTCAATCTTTATCAAACAAATTATCAAATTTATACCTTAAATCCTACTTGACATTCATTACAATAATAAATTACATTTCAATGCAACCGTACTTATCCTTCAACTGTCTTTTTCTATATAATTTATATATTTTTGTAAAAAGTATTGCAGTTAAAACTTAACTATGGATACCAAGTAAGACATCCCCGTTAATTATGTCTAAATCCACGAAGCTCAAAACCTCTTTTACTACAACAGATAAAGGCAATAGCTATTTAAAAGAGAAATTTGAAATTTGACAAAAAATATATGTTAGATTAAAAGCGAAACTGAATTTTTAAAAATTATAATTTCGCAACCTAATACGCAAGAAATTTGAATAACAAAAATGGCATGTCATACCAGATTTATCATCCCTTGCATTCATTGTTGTTATTGATTCATTGTTATCGAAATATGAAATTGAGTAGAAAAATGTCCTTTATCTTATTCAAAATTAGCTTCTATCTCAACTCTTTCCGATGTGCAGCGAGTTAACGGAGTGCTTGAACTCGCAGGTTCTTCACCTCCTGAACTACTATTGCTGAAGAAAGTGACTTTGCAAATAGATTTACTTAATAAACTTCAAAGTTCCATTTTACTCTTAAATATGTCACAAAATTTAGTAAGGTTTCATTTAAAGTATGAAAAAAAATTTAAATAAATGAAGAAGATTATTTGAACGAAAAATTTCCAGAAATGTTCAGCTTTCATTTTTTTAATATTTCATTCTTGCAACTGTTCTTATTTTCTCTATTATCGATGTCAGCACCACTTTGATTTAGCTTTGAAATTTATCCAGCGAATAGATCTTTCTAAAACTGAAGTACAGTTTTGATTCTGTTTGGTGTAACTGCAGACTGCTTTGTAGAAATTTTGTAAATAAGAAGATACTCTTCTTGTGGTTATATTGCTGTAGTGTGAAACATGTAGTGCCTATGTGCGGTCAATGAAATTTTGCATTGAAATGAATTAATATTGTTTTTGTATCGAGAATCTGAAAGCGAATGTTTTTCCATATCATTGAATATAAATATTATTACATTTTGATTTTTTCCCTTTGAGTTCGATTTCGAAACTTGCATAATACAATACTTGGCAATTGTTCTTTTTTATTTTACAAGTACTCTTTAGCTAGGATTTGCACAACTGAATTTGATATGACTATATAACTTTTTATCACACTCATGTAATGTCACGTTTGTCTTTTCTTTCGTTTCATCATTAAGACTGTTATGCCTCATTATTGATTGTGAACGGTCAGTTTCGGCGAGTCGGGGGGGGGGGGGCGGGGGCCCGTCACCCCCCAAAATTAAATTTTTATTTAATTTCAGCTGCCTAAAACTAGGAATTATAAAAAAAAAACAATAGTGTCCGCAAAGAACTGTAAAACTGTACTGTTGTAACTAAATTTTTTAATTTTGTTTTCTACCCCCTATAATCCGGGGTACCTTTAGGTGTTTATAAATTTTTTGTTACCCCACTTTTGCCACACAATAGACCCTACTGGGAATGATTGTTTTTCGCAGTTCTTGAAATATAAGTTGAGCGATTAATGTTTTTAGTTAAACAGAATCCAATTCATAGAGATTTAAATTCCTTTTTCAGCTACTATATTTCTAATAAGATAATTTAATAAAGTTATCCTGACCATTTCTATCACATTAAAGGATGGTACAAAAGGATGATGGATCGATAGTGTAGATGATTTTAGATTCGGTTTTTCGTTTCGAATCTTACTGAGGAATTTAATTCCGAAAAAAGTTACTGTATAGCTTTTGATATATTAAAAAAGTTTTATTGAACATTTCTACCGAAGTGTTTGTATTAAAGATATATCTCTTCTAAGATGTTTAAATAAAAGCTTTACTGACCGTTTCTTCTGAATTTTTGTACTAATAGGCGGTAATTACATGATCCAAACAAGTTTCCTTTTTTGCTTCTAAATAACAATTAATTTATTAAATAAAAGTTCTAGAGAGTGCAGGTGAAATTTAGGAAACTATTCGAGAAAGAAGTTTTGCTACCTTTTGTTTCTTTGGAGTTGCAGGTTACATTGAATTATCTTGTCAAAAATCTACTGGAATACTCTTTTGTTACTGCAATTCCCGTGACAGATGACACGTCATTACATTTGATAGCGTTCAGGGCGTTAACGTTACCCTAGACGAATACAGTGGGTCTCTTCATTAAATAAATACAGCTGCAACTAAAACAAGTTTGAATCATTATGTCACGTTCCTTGGTAATGAATATATTGTACCCATGTTTTTCTTATTCAGCTGACATTATACCCATATGATTGCTGTAAAAATGTCATTATCACGTAATTTTGTTTTTTCAAGCTTCAAAAAATAATACCTGACACGACAGAATGATTCAAACGAAATAAACAGAAATATCAATTGTGATTTCGTGACAATCCATTAAAAAACGTGCTGCATTGTTCTCGAAAAATTTTATTAGTTGCATAGTTCATGAAATATTTGTTGTTTAAAACAAATTTTAAGGGGTTTTTTTTAATATTTTGACCTTTCGTTTCCTTAAATAATTATGTTTAGCTCCAAAAAGTTTTATTTGAGCTACTGAATTAAGCCAATCATACTAAAACTGGATTTGAATACTATTAAGGTGATACTTTATAATTGCTTTTACTGTTTGATTTGATTATTTTAAACTAAAAATATTCCGAAACACATGCATATCTCTTAATAGTTGTTACCAAATTTAGAAAATCTATTTGCGGTTAATTTTTCCAAGTAATTTAATAAATCTGTTCTTTGAACTTAAAGACAACTCGAATTTTTATTAGCTAAAGTTTAAAACATAAAACATCTATTTCCAAATTGCGAGTGAAATTTTATTTATACACATCATTACGGATGTCTTCATTAAAGTTTATATCGAGGTGAAATAAGATGGAGAAAATTTCTTTTAACTTACACGATTAATCCCATGAAAAGTGTTTTGTCACTTACATATTATTCACGAGACAAAGCCAAATTCCCGAGATGCAATTTCTGTAAGGACACACATTTAAATCTACAGTAATGCAAATAAACATTCAAAAGGCTTAACTTTAGTAAAATTTAATACAAATAACAGATTGCGGAAATGTTTCTTTTTCCTTCAGTTCCGAAAAATATTTCGCATCATTTGTCATACTCCAAATTCCCTTTCGAAGAAATGCATTTTTTCTATAAAGGTGTTAAACAAGGACATGATAATCTTTACGACTTCATTCAAATAAGGAAAATGCATTAGTTTTCATAATCGTTGAATGACCTCGCTACCGTATATACTATACAAAAGTATGACTAATTCTACAGGGATTGTTTTTCAAACAGAAAAAACAAGCTGCTTACTTTATTTCTTAAAATCTGTGACATATCCAGTATAAATTAATAAATTGCGTTAGTGGTGATATTTTAAAGAGTAAATAAGTGTAATTTTTATAATTTAAACGCATCATTGTTTTAAACCGTTTATTTAAATAAAAAAATATACGAAATTAGAAAGCAACTGACCTCAAGAGGCCATGTACTACAAAAAATAATAAAATAATCGTGCGTGACTCAACATTTAGAAAGTAAATAGGTTTTTACCAACTACATAACAAGCATTACTGCCATTTTCTGGTAATTGACAGGTGCATAATTACTGTTTATATATATGTTATATGCACTGAAATTACCTAAAGTCAATGACAATTCAAATTAACAGTATGCAGAAAGCTTTGTTGCTAGGACCAGTCAATGGCGTAATAAGGGTTTCATTAACTTTCGTCAGCTTCAATTGTCATTGACCAAAGTCTTAAGTTTTGTGTTTGCAAAAGTTGAACGTGACATAAATTTCCTTTAATTCTGTAAAATTTCTTTTCAGGTTCGGCAAGTTCATCTAAGGAAAGAGGAGAAGGCATTTCCTGTAGGCAACGTTACAAAGCTCTAGGTACCGAACTGCAGGTGGGTGACATAAATACCGAAGGATACGAAGAGATGCCTCCTCATACAGCTTCTGTCTACCGAACTGATGGGGAACCGGTTCTATATAAGAGAATTCTGCAAGGATTGCACAAACGTACTCGGAAATCCACCGGCGACTCTAGCCACCGTAGCGTGATGAGCTCTGACTCCAATGAGGAAGATATCCTAAAATCCATCATTTTACATTTAATTAAGTATCCAAGGAGGCTGAATAGAGCTGAAGCGAAATCAGAGAATTACAACCTACGTGCAAATTATATTCCTCGTCTTGGGCGGAAAAGGAGTTATCCGGGAAGAAAATGAAAATTGCAAATTTTTGAGAAATTTCGTTATGTGTGGTTTTGAAATTATTCTGAATACAATTGAAAGGAATTTCGTTTGGTACTTTTTTGTAGGACAATTAGTCTTAGAAAAGTTGAACTATAAGTTTCATATTTATTTTATCATTATTTTTTTTGGAATGCCTGTGAAAGTTCCAACCGCTTATTCATTTATGCACTTGAATGGTTATATATAGCATATTACTGTGAACCAAACATTTACATCTGCTTAACCTGTGGTTTAAAAACTACTGTCATGAAATCTTTTATTTATTTCTGTTTTAAAAGCTTATCTGCAAATAAAAGTTTCAAAACATGAAGGACTGCATCAAGTGTGTGCTTCAATAACTTTCTTCATAGTTGAAATGAAATGAAAATTGAAATTGTTATTTCAGACAGAAAACGAGACAAAATTAGCAGTTAGTTGATTATAATTTAAAAAGAAATCCTATTATTTGATTTTTCTCGTCTAAAATATATACTAATGTTCCTATTTAATTTAATTTTGTTGCAACTATAATTTTAAACAGTAAATTGATGTTTTTATATTAAATACAGTTACCCTAAAAGTAGGGCTGTCTGAATATGCAATACAATAAAGTAAAGAAAATAGTAGGAATGAATTTACATCCATAAGATGACCCTGTAATAAAACAGACTCTATGGCTCGTACCAAAACATAGCCGACACTGCTAGTTGATTGAAAAAATTAACACTTATTTAAATGTGTTCAGTTGAGTCCAAATTATCATGATAATAAACATTTGATTCAGCTAAATGTGTTTGAAAAAGTAAATTTAAAGAACATACAATGTTGTTTAAGATTCCAGAAATTAAAATTTCTAGTTGATTTGAATAAAATATAGTCATATTTTTTTGAAATTCATACCGTTAGTTGAAAGAGTTTCTTTAACAGATTAATATATAATCCAAGTAATTTGGTGTGCTTAAACTATTTTAACTTTTAAATTGTTATGCAATAGGAAACTTAATTGAAAGCACAAATTCGTCTTATGTGTTCTCAGCGCTTAACACCTCCTTCTTAAGTTGAGCCCTAAGCATTTGTTTTTTTTCTCTGGTGTTTTGAACTTACTTAACAGTTCAAAGGAATGCTTAACTTCTAGTAGAGATTAGACATTTATTACTACACAGCATCAGTCGTATAATGTCTTTTTATTAACCATTGGATAAAAGAACGCTTACGGATATGTAACAACTTGCATTAACATTGATCATTTGTGCAGAGCAAGATGTAAAAAAGAAATGAAATTGTTCTTTAGATCACAGGAGTTAACCAAATCTAGGTGTAAAAGAGCTTCCGGCATTCAGAACGATTCGATTCGGGCCTTCAGATCTTCCTAAACGAGGAGTGAAAGCACTTCCAGCATTGAATTGTATTCTGTTAGGACCCTCAGATCTTCCTAATCGTGGTGTAAAAGCACTTCCAGCATTGAATTGTATTTTGTTTGGACCTTCAGATCTTCCTAATCGTGGGGTAAAAGCATTTCCAGCATTCAACCGAATTAGATTCGTGCCTTCCGATCTTCCTAGTCTAGGGGTAAACGCACTTCCTGCATTCCACTGGATCCTATTCGAACCTTCAGATCTGCCTAATCTTGGGGTAAATGCATTCCCAGCTTTTAGGTTAATGACATGAGCTTTGCCACTCATTGGAAAATCATTGTTATCTCGCGATCTTTCACTAGATCGTTTCTTTCCAAGTCTCGGAGTGAATGAAGATGGTAAATGAATTGTTTTAATGTTGTTTCGACTGTGTCGTAACATTGAAGGCAGCATTGCTATATCATTTTCCTGACGTTCAACAGAATTTTCAATCAGATTTTCCTCTTCTTCCACTGACCTCTTCTTACGGCTCCCATTAGATTCAGACGGAGACTCAGGTGCGCCCTCTTTCTTTGGTGGGAAATCTTCTGAAGACATTGAAGCTAAAAAATCAGGATAATACACGGAATCGGACCGCTTGTCAAATGGTTGTTGGGGTTTGTCGAAGTCATAGAAGGGAACTGATTCTCTGTCCTCTACTTTATCAGGACAAGATGGTATGTCGTAGAAATAAGGAAGATCAGGGTAACCTACGACAAATAAACAAACAAAAATAATAAATAAATAAAGCTCATATTAATACATTTCGGTTTAAAAAACATGAATCTTAAGGATTAGCAGTTGTGTGTTATAATAAAAGCGATTTCCGGAATTCAAATTGAAAGAATGCATCATTTTATTAATTTCAATATAATATGTCATTAGAAAAATCATTGTTTCGTTTTCCAAGTCATTGTTTGTTATTGTAAAATTTAATCGATAATTACATGAAAATTATGCTCAAAGCATACTACTGTTATTATCGGTAATAAATTAAATCACACTAGGCCTTAAGAAAGGATAGTTATTAAGAGTATTTTGGTTTGATTAACACATAAATCATTATTTGAAAGTTAGCGATTTGTGCAAAGTTGCACCTTTAGTAAATGTAGGTCTAAATAATGTTTAAGAATTTATTCACAAATATATGAAAAGTTTTGTAAAAAATCGACTAAAATAAAGTAAATATAATCAAGTACATTCCAAATGGCTTAAGCAATTTTGTTTTAAGAATTAGATAGAGTCGAAGACTTAATGCCTTATTTTTACAAAGGTGAGATAAAAAAATATTTTAGTTGATAGATAGACAGAGGGAAAGAAAGAGCGAAATAATAACATTAGACTATCCTTTCTTTTATTTTAATACACAAAATTAAGTGTATGAGAAGAGTTATGAGTTTTTGTTTAAACGAATGCCTTGATTAATTATAAAATTAAATATAAAATATTTACATCGTATTTTCAAACAACAACAAAAATATTTTTAAAAAGTTTTAAGAACATAGATTTTAAGTTCAATTTAATATTTCAAATATCTTTCTTGCATTCTTCCTAAATTTCTTTGAATTTAGAATGAAAATCTTCCACGGCCTATATATATATATATATATATATATATATAGAAGGAAAATAAAAGATTAATTAACAAATGTACGAATTTATCACGATGTGTTTATACTTTAATGAACAAGCGCAGTAAAGGAATAGATTTGACTTAGATATTTGTTTATTATATAGATGTGGGTGAAGTAGTGATATGCAAAATCTCTTTTAAGAATATAAATAAAAATATTCACCATACACTATTAATAAGCGACCGATATTCACAATCAACTTTACAAATCCGATATTTAATTAGAACCCATTATGAATTTCAAATAAATGTTATAAATGATATTAATTCATTCAGGAAATTTTAAAATATGTTGGCTAACATTTTTACCGTTGAAGAAATTTAGATGGAAAACACAGAAAGTTCTTTTATATGAAAATTGGTTTAATTTATTCCCTTTTCTACATGGATTTTTAATATATAAGAAAGTATTTTTCAACACGGACGACAGTTAAATGAGTAAATTCCCTTATTTGTTAGCCTTAATATTTTAAATATTAGTTATGCTAAAAAAATTAATATCTCTTAATAACTAAAAGTTTATATTATCGACAGAGAAAAATGTGCAAAAGAAAACACCAAAGTAAAATTTAAGTAATATCTCGCATCTTTCTATAAGAACAAATGCATCTTCTCATATTTTTTTTTCTTTTTATAAAATGCGAGAGGTTTTTTTTTTTTGTCAAAGTTTTTTGGTGAAAAAGTCGAGAGAATTTTCAAGAACAAGCCGAAGTTATACTGTTTAGTAAAATATTTTGGAAATATTTATTAAATCTAAAAAATAAATATTAAATTTTAAAGAGAGACCTCTTATTATTCACTATCGTTTCATTAAGAAGTTACCTACAAGTCAATGTAGAGAATAAACAAGGGGAGATGCGTACTTGGAACCATTTCTGCAACTTATATATGCATAACAAGTGTTTCCTAATAAAAGGCCTAAGTACTTTAGTTAGAATTTTAATAAACCCTTATTCTCAAGGCATAGGTCACTTCTAAAAATAACTCTAAAATCTGTTATTTTTAAAAGAAGAGATAATAGAAGGAATTCTGTTTATCTCTCCCTGAAGATAATTTTGTTTTCATTCATGCTGATAAATCAAAGCAATTTATTGAGAAATAGAATTCATATCTATTTTTATTGATTTGTTTCGGCAAAATAAAAGCCATAATGTTTATTAAATTTGTTTAAATTTTAAGTGAAATTTAATAGAATTTGATGATACACTGACATACCAATATAAGTTTATACTGATTTATAGTCTTGCAAATATAAAAAGAATAACCGGTAGTTTGGAACCTATAGATTACTTTATAGTCAGATTTAAATAGAAAACAATGCCTTCACTTAATTCTTATTATTGTTCAAAGTAGAGAGAATTCAATAGAAGAGACAAAAGCAAATTCACTATACTGACAAGCAACAAATTTTGGAATTGATTGCACTGGTTTAACAGAGTTAGTACAAATTTCTTCACACATGTAGTTTTTTCCCCGCATTAAATAGTTTAGAAAAACGGTTCTTTTTATTATTAAAGAATTCCATACTGTCTGGGATACATTTTTATATCATCACTGAGTTCTTTAACCATGTGCGCATGAGTTAGCAATGAATTGTTTTCCGGCAAAAACAGCATTGAATCATTTCTTAAAACAGCACTTGACTTTGTATGTAAGAAATATCTTCATAAAAAACATCATTTGAAAATAAAAATATATTTTCCATTAAAATAATATAAAGATTCATTTTTCACATTCATTACTGTAAATCCTAAGAGCCATTCTTAGGGATTTTGATTCTGTAAATTTCTAATGCGTATATTATTCAAAACTCGTGCACTTAATTATCCTTTTACATTTACATATTCTCAATATATTGTACGTATTAACTATTCCTTATTTAAAAATCTCATCAATTTAATTTAGATTTCCACGATCTAAATCCTTAACACTTGTTTCTGTAAAAGTATGATACTTTTCTTGATGTAGGAATTTCTTATAATTTTGAACTTTTCGGCTTTTTTTTAAATACTGAATTTCAAATTGAATAAATATTTTTGAATATTTCTCTGTTATTACCTACTCATCATAAAAATAACTTACTACATTTAAAAAATGAAAATCTTCTAAAAATACTTTTTACATATTATTATATTCAAAATTCTATTATAAATTACAGAACGCAAAGGCCATTTTCTTTATTCTGGTTAAAAGCAACATCATGCCATCAAACTTGCTATAAAAAATAATGTGGAGTTCTTTTCTATGCATACATACACATGGAGAATGAAAATGTGAAATTTTTCGATTGGATTCCAAAGCGGTACAGACATTTATTCATTTTTAAAACAATGCAATTATTCTTTTGAAAATCAGTGGTATTTTCAAGACATTTTGTGTTGAAGGCGAAGAGAATCTTACACAAAATAAACTTACCATGACAAGCTAGGGCAATACACAGGAACAAACAGAGACGAAGAAATGCT
This sequence comes from Araneus ventricosus, assembly GCA_013235015.1. Taxonomy (NCBI): domain Eukaryota; kingdom Metazoa; phylum Arthropoda; class Arachnida; order Araneae; family Araneidae; genus Araneus; species Araneus ventricosus. The sequence continues at coordinate 198,836 of BGPR01000492.1, forward strand.
GACCCGTCCATTTTCTCTCTACTCCAATTGAGCTCGAAGTTGGCCTGCTTCGAATGCTGGAACTCAGAAACCGACTGGGCATATATATACTGCCCATAGTATGGTCGGGGGTAGTACAGATACATCCGTTTCTTTGGTACGTGTATTATGTTCGGATAGACTTGGGAAAACACAGTTCTTCCGTTCTGCATTAGTTTGCTAAAAGTAGATTGATTCCAAATCTAGGATTGGGTCCTCACTGACAGTGATAGGATGAACGAGATTACGACTGCTTCTGGAGCTTTGAAATAGGGGATGATAATCATCCTAGGAATTGGACGAACTGCATTTGGAATATGTCAGACGAATTGATAAAAATTGCTTTTTGGGTGTTTGTTGCGTCCTGGAAGTTAAGACTGTTGCTTTGTTTTCATTACAGAGAGTCAAGGAACCGTTTGCTGTCTCCTTTATAACCAATTTAATACATTTGAAATGATATATGTTATTTTGTATTTTTAAAAGTATCAGGAAGAGTAATTTCTAGAACCAATATCGATATTGTAATGCATACGCAATCACTGAAAACAAAAAGAAGTAAAGACTATAAATATTCTGTCAAACTGTCTATCAACAGTCTTTGCTAGAAAAAAGTTTGCGTTTTGGAGCAGTTTTTCGGCAGATGATAAGAGTTTTTAAATATGCATTTACAAAAGAATCAAATTTAAAAAATACAGGTTTATAAAAAGCGTTTTCTGACCTAGAAATTTCCTCATGTTTTCTGAACATTTCCACATGGATATCTAACGTTCATGCTAAAGCTTAAAATGTAATTTCTTAAACTTTATGAAAACCTCAGGTTAGATATAATATTAATATTAAAGGAGGATAATTTTTTTAGCATTTTGATCGTAAAAAAATCAGCCACCTTTTCTTCGAGCCACTTACTGGTACACAGGAAAGTTGCATTAATTAGAATTTTGCAACTGTAGCCCATCCTCATATGAACCAGTGTGGACCAACCCACAATTTTCGCTAAACTCAGCTACGTATCATATTGGAATAGAAAACATGTTTTCTTCAAAACCAGAGTGGATCAAAAGAGTTTTATCGGATCTATACCATTGATGTGGTAAGAATTCAAAATTATGTAAATTTTTAAATAGATATTTAAAGTAGATATACTTCAGAGTGAATCTATATGGTTTTCTACGTATCATATGTTCAATATCGTTTTGGAATTCATATTTCTAATTTTATATGTTTCTGTCTTGAATTTTTCCCTTTATATTTTTTTATTGCATTTAATTAATTGCATATTTTTAAGCTCAATTTATCGAATAACTTGAAAAAATTGATTTTTGAAGGAAATATTTAAATGCAAAACACTCATTTTGAGTTAATATTTCTAATTCTGCTATGTTTTGTAAGTAACTTTCGCTTCAGGTATAAAAATCTTGTCTTTGCATCAAAGTACCTCAAATAAATTACTCTTGGATAGTAGGTTGGAAACAGAATGGGCAGAGTAGACAATAAATAATCATCTGTTCTTCACCATAAAAAGATTGTTTTATTTGATTTTTATTGGCTGGTATACCAGAATGAAATAACACCATCTTAAAATTTTTTATGGGCTTCAGAATATACATATTCATCGATTTGCCAAATAGGTAATCCAAGAAATTCTTTTAATTCCATTTCCTATATCAATAACAACGGAAGCAATCCACATGAAGTCACTTGTTAAAAGTCTGCACATGTCATGTAACATATTATTGCCTGTTTTCTTATGCTTTTCCCCTGAAAGGTACGTAATGGTTTTAAAGATGAAATTAAATCGGTGAATTTGGTTTGTATCGTGTTGACATGAATTAACTTTGTTATTACAATTTCAGATAACGAGATGTGAAAGTGGTAATTGGCTTTAAAATAATTCTACAGCTTTCTTAATTCCTTTGGTTTTCGGAGTTTTCCCTTTCAAAGGTGATTCCATTCATGCGAATAGAAGATTGTTAAAAGAAACTAAATTTGACCCTTAATGAACGATAAGAAATTCGATTCAAGTTACTTGCAAGACAACGGTACTCGATGGCAATATAGCTAAAATGTATATTCCTTTATTTAAACAATATTTATACAAATATATGTTGAAAAAATATTTACTGTCAGTGTAAGATATTTTTGGAAAAATCCATGAAAACGGCTACTACGTTGATGTTCGCATTTATCACGATATTATGAAGTTATTTTTGTAATACCTGTAGTTTTATTCTCCGAGAAAGTAATACAGTTCGGCACAAAAAAGGTGAAAACTGAGCTTCTGTACCTGAACAGAGAGTATTCATTTTTTTTTCAAAAAAATTTTAAAACTGGTGAAATTCAGTTATTCAAGTTTTCTACAAATTATTTCCGTATAAAAAATGATGGAAATTTACTTTTTATGCGTAAAGATATGTTAACAAAGAAATAAAAGAAAAAAGTGTGTTGTGTGTGTGACAGCAGGTAAGTCTTCTTGCGGAGCGACAATATAATGTTATATCAAGTTTAAATACAATCAACTAGAAAAAGAAGAATAAACAAATTTTTTAAAAAATTAACTAAAATTTTAAACAGAAACAGCAAAATTTAAACAATAAAATGTAGACTATGTTTAAGTAGCGCGCAATTGCAGCTGCACGCAAAAAACAGAAAAACAATGGAAATCAAAATCATTCAAAGAAAGCAAAAAAAAAAAAACTACGATAAATACTCTGAGAGAATCGAATTAGATAAACAAGGAATCCTTTCTAATCCATTTTATCAAGGGCTAAGGACTATATTCGAAATAGATTCAAAATATTTGGGAAATTTTCAAGTGACAAGAACTATAATTTAAGAATGGAATTATAAAGAAATTTTCAAGTCATATCAAGTGTGACAGGTCTTCGCAGATGGTTAAAATGAAGATAGGATATTTGTTGATATACAAGTATTTTTGGTTAAGAAATTGATCTGTCTTTTTCGAAAGGATCGTAATAAAATTGTGTTCTATTAGGATTGATATATGTTAGATGCAATTTTAATCTTTTTTAAATTCAACATTCATTTGTTCACTAAAAAATTTGATGAATCATTTCTAATTAGTGATTCTGCATTGCCATTCTGTCTTTTATACTGTTCTGCAAATCCTTGAAAAGCATGTATTACTGACGTAGAAATGCAATGAGTTTTACAGTTTCTGTAGCAATTAAATTACTTTAGATCATTCTTAAAAAAGGCATTTTAACTGAAACGAATATTTCCTTCCTGCGTTATAGATAAAATTTTTATGTAAATGTAATTTTTATATTATGCAATATATAATTTCCTAGTGAATAGTGTAAAAAATAACACTAAAACAACGATTTTTATTATTTAAAGTCCTCTTTCGACCTAATTTTTAAAAGGTATCAAGTAATGAGGTTCTTTTAAAACTGCATTGAATCATTAATTTAATTTGTGAACTTCAGAAGGAATTTTTAAAGCGAGATCTCATTATCTAATGTATTTTTCTGTATTTCGTTCTAAACCTTTCCAAAAATTTGTCTCAATTTCTGGAATTTCTAAAAACATTAAAATTATCCATGTAAAAAAGAAATTCCTTGCAATAATAGTCTTTTATTGTAAATTTTAATTAATTCAAGTAAATAAAATATTGTTAATCATTTTTATTTAAATCATTCGCAATCTCAGTATATTTAATTAGCAAATTAAACATGTATCTAAGCTACAGTCAAGATATTGAGTATTGCATTTCCAAACAACTTATAAGTTTTATTAATAGTTTTCTTCATGCGAACTGTTTTTATCGGAATAATGCTTTTAATAAGGAAAAAAGCATTAAAAAAATAAAAATGACTGTACGAAGAAAGTCTGTAAACATTGAACGATTATGTCACTTTTAAATACAAACAAATTTATTCTTAAATTATAAAACGAAATTAGTATGCTTACTAGAAGCAAATAGATGTCAACCAAAATTTAGACTGAAGTAAGACTACTAGTTTCCCGTTGCTTTCAAAAATGTAAATTACAGCGGGGAACATTTACTACAGTCTTTAAGCTTCAGTTTCTGTAGGAATATTTTCTGATAAAAATGTCTGCATTTAAGTCAATGACAAACCAATTTGACAGACGTAGATAGCTACGAGCCACATACTTGTACATGATACAATATGTGCACGTCTTAGAGCAATAGAAAAGAGATCCGTGAAGTCAAGCAATTCACGTTTTCCATATAGAATTTTATTACACACTAGCCCCGCTCTCGCCGCAATTAGGGCGGGTTCGCGACCAGCACCCACTTTGCTCAGCACTATTCCTGCCACTTCGCTGCTTCGAGGATCTCAGCCACTACTTTTTCACTTCAGCATGAAGATCAATGGAACAGACCATAAAACTATAGTCGATTTCATATTCTTTGTAAACAACAGATTCCTTTAAAATTGTAAAACCTTTCAATAAACATCATCTAGCTGTAATGTTTTGTATAAATCTTTCACGAATTTCGGCATAAAAGTCTTCAGATCCATAAATACAGAATGAAATCGCCCTAACTAAACAGTTTACATCACCTACAATAGGTATTTTACAATATTTTTGACACGCCATTGTGATGGAACTGTTGGGATCTATATATTTTAAATAATATGACAAAACATTCGCCAGCCCCAATCACCAGTCCTATTTCGGCATTTTTTTTCATTTGAAAGGTTATGACGTCTAGATATATCATCAAGGGTCGTCTGTTGTATGTTAAGTCAAAAGTTAATTTACAAATGAATCAAACCGCTAATCTTCTAATCGAAGTAAATTTTACTCTATGTACATGTTGTGTGATTTCTTTCACTAATTACGTTTCCCTGCCAGGGAATTTACTCCAAAGGTAGGAAAAACATTTATTTTTCTGAACTATATTAAGTTTTGAGGTTTTTAAGCGTTGATTTTGCGTGACCACTTGTTTTTAAGTAAAAAAGTCTCCTTGGGGAAGATTGATGCAATTAATTCCGGGGAACATTGATACGCGTCTTCTATGTGTATCAATCTGCCTTAACAGCAACTACTTTGCAAAATCGTCCTCAGAAATGAAGAAAACGTAAAAATGAACTATCTAAGAGAAACACGAAATTAAGCATCTGTTTAAACAATGAAAACGGTTTGAATTTCATTGCAAAAAAGAAAATTATTGTTGTAAATTAAGAGTAAAATATTTTTTTACAAATTTATTAAAATTGGATAAAAAAATTGAACAGAAACTTAATTAATATCATCAAAAAGATAATTTTTTGCATTTTCAGATGGGGTAAAAATTGTTTTTGTGCTATATTATTTTCGTAAGTTATCAAGGAAAAACTCGAAATTTTCCCTTAATTTCTAATTAATGAAAATTTCCAAAAAAGGTTTCAAGGTACACATTCCTTCCCTCCAAAGTATTTTTACACACACATTCGCCTACATCATTTGTAGAGATAAATTATTTTCTGATGCATTATTGTTTTATTTTTGCAGTCTCATTAAAAATGTTGAATTTGATTAAAATAAAAGTTTTTTTACTTTGTTAAATTTTTAAACCTTGATTTGGAATACAAAGTTTCTTGATAAACAAATTTTGTTTTGATCCCACACCTATTAATCATCATTATTTTCGATATTTCTGTGTGTATCAATGTACCCGTTGTAAGGGGCAGATTGATACTAATCCATTTTCAGGAAAAAAGTGTAATCAATATTTTATTATGCCATTTATGACCAAAACTAGACTAAAATCCTTTAGTAGATAAACAAATGTATACATTTAGTGTATTAGTTCTAATTATTACCGTTGGTAAAATCATTTTTTTATCTTTCTAAAAAATGTGCATCAATGTCCCTGCATTTATCCTATCTGAAAAAAAGTATTCATATGTTCATAGTTATTGCACAATTATTTTATGATTTTAACTTTTTTTACTTATGCTAGTTCTCTCATTCAAGAATAACACAATTTATTCTATTAAGATTTCAGCCTTATTTAAATTTAAAAGTGAATATCCTATTTATGAAACATGACATTTCCATAGAATCCATTAACAGTTTTATATTCTTGACTTCGATTTTAAGATATTCTAACATCAAAACAGAATAAATTGACTTTATTGTTTTTGTCTTGCATATTTTGCCACATTTTTCTTAAGATGATCCTTAAATATAGAGAACGTCTCTTATAATTGGATGATTTCAGTTTGAAAACTGATAATAATTTCCAAAAATTAATTATAAAATAAGAATATTTCATATTCTGTTAAATATTGAAATATATATAAAATTGAAATTACAAATGCATCAACCCATTTTTATGAAAAGTCAAGCTATGTTTTTTATTCTTTTTTTAACTACGTGCTGTACAAATTTTGTTTTTCTATGACAGATGTTTAAATGTGAATAAGTGTAAAGAAATTTGAAAAAAAAATTATTAAAAATTAATTTAGATCCTAAGTTTTTAATTTTAATTAATTTAAAAAATCTAGGCGTTTAGTTAATACTTTTTTTACAAAACACTTTCCAATATCAAGTGATAAGTATGAAAAATAAACTATTTTATCTGTTGATTATTATATTATTTAAAATTAATTTACGGAAAACAAAAATGTATAAATGATGCAGAAGAATTGGATTAGGCTTAGAAGTATTGGATTAGGTTTAGTTTATCTGAACAGTAACTGTGGGTAATGGGTATATCAAGAGTTTTGTTGACTGTTTGACTGAACAGTTAGGCCATCGAGAATCCAGATAATAAATGTGTTGAAACATAAATTACACAACTGTTTATCGTCATTTTTTTTTATCTGTTAGAAAAAAATACACTGATACGAGAATGAGGAAGTACACGAATGGATTGAAATAATTTCTTTATTTTCAAAAACAAGAACAAAAATAAAAAATCATAGATAAATGATAACAGCTCAAAGCACTGAAGTCGTCATCATTTCTGACTAGATGCTGGGTTTTGTATGTACACTGCACTGTTGGAGGGTTTTAGATAACAGCAGAAAGTTTTCGCTTGCACGTATTTTTGTGACAAGCTCAAGATAGAGCCACGATATAAGAACAGCACAAAAAATCGAACTGGATTTCTTACAGGCGTGAAGATATCAATTCACTTCATACATAAAATTGTTTAAAACTTTCCAAAGATGTTGTGTGTTCACACAACTAGGTTAAGGTATTTTTCAAAGGAATTTTAAAATTAAACCCATTCCCAAGGAGAGAGAGAGAGAGAGTCACAGCTAACTAATCTCTGAAAATCTAACGGGATAAGAAAAGACTTAACTTTCTCAGATAAACACTGCGTCAGAAAGAGTCTAATGGCTCTCTGCCTAATGTCCTGTAGCAATGCGAGAAGAAAAAGCTTGTAAAACACGATCTTGAGCGCAGGTTAACAACTGAAAAACACTCGCCGGGGACTTGAGTTCGTCAGGAGAGCAATTCTGAAGATCAGAACAAGTTTCCTGTTCCAAACCCATTAGCATTAGAGATACTGATTTGTATAAAAATAATAAAACTTTATTCTTCACTACAGTGCTGCCTGGATTCTCAGTAGGGATTTTATATGGCAAGAGTCTACGAAAACAAACTCTTTTATCTTATTGGCAAATTTAACCTCGAGGTATAGATGCGGCTCTTGTCGATTGTAAATTTTGATTCCCAACCTCCTTGGAAGGAACGATGAAAAGTTAAACTTCTCAGAAATGAAATATTTGTTAGGGTGATATTATGGCACATATTTACTGTGTAGAAAGGGGCAAATGCACAAATTTGCCCTTTACTGCTCGCCGATTCTTTTTTTTAGATATTTTCAGGTCATGTTCAATCACGACGCTGAATGTTTACTATTTAACTACATTAGGTTATTGCTCTCCGGAGTCCTTGTTGATCATGATCGGGAGATTAAAAAACAGTTTATATTGATTTATATGACTGTACAGATCTACATGAGAATGGTTGAAATGGGATATCAAAGGTCGGGAATGAGTTGCAAATGGAGCGGGAGTCATTCTCTCAGTAGAATCTCTGGTCTGAACCTAGGAAAGAAGAATTTTGTTATAATAAGAAATTAATGTTGAAATAAATAAATGACATCAATCGAGCATTTAGTCAAAAAAACATCAGTGCCCTTTAATTATTGAAATTTTATTGTTGATCCATGAGGTACAAACTATTTCAAAGAGAATATGCTGGGTGGGAATTTTGTCCTTGTGTTTCGATACATTCAGGTTATAGTGAAACAATATATTAAACTAACTTTAATTTCCACTTAAATTCTCTCAACAGATTACCTGGTCTACGCCTATGAAAGAAAACTCTCACAAGTGTGTTTGATAGAACTAATTAACATCAATAGAGTTAATGGATAGAACTAATTAACATCAATCAATCAATCATCTCCAGAAGCAATTTTAGCAAAAGCCAGCTATTTAGAAATTGGAATTTAATTATTCAACTGAAATATTTTTTCATTGGGTTATGAACCATTCTACAGAGAATATGTATACATAGAAATTATATCTTTGCGTTACAATGAAGCCAATTTGTATTAAAATAATAATTTAATTTTTCAATTACTTATATTATTTAGGAGCAAGAAAAAGCTTCATTTTCTTAATGCATTGAACATTCTGAAAATTGCACAAATCAGTTGCTTGTGAATTACTAGGGTAGGAAGAAGGCCAGAAATGAATATATCTTTGAATTTGCAAGCTTCTATCTTCCAATATAACAGTATTGAACACTTGAATCTTCTCAGCATTCTGATACATAGTTTCCACAACGATGGTCCATTGTCTTTCAGATATACGCATCCAGATTTTAGTTAGTTAGATGCATTCAGGAAACACTAGAACCTATTGCATCTCTGCGTGATTCTCGGCTTTTTACTTTCTCATATACGAAGAGAATATTGTAATCTTCGCAAAATTTGATTTGAAGATTTCGATGAATCTTCACGTTTTGAGTCACTTTTTGAGTCCGAAAAACACATTTTTTAAAACTATTCCTGTTTATCTGCTCATACGTCTATGTGTATGTGATTACAATAACATAAAAACCCAACGAAGTAGACAAAGGGTATTTGGTAAGGGGTCTTCATACAAAAAGTATAGTTCTGCATGAAAGTTTGAACCAAACTGGTCAGCGGGAAGATGTACCGTTCCAAAATGAATACTCTATTATCTTCATTATACAAAGAAGCTATAAACAAAGCGCACCTTATTGTGGACGCACACGAGAAAGTTCAAGGAAGAACACTCACGACTTTTAAAAGTTGTGCAAAAAGGTAAGTGTACACAAATTTTACAAACAACTGCAACAACTATTGTAGCGTGAATCACATCAATTGCATTTGTTTCACTCTCCAATTTGCCAGCAAGGACATTGAAAATTTGTCTTTGTTTTTTGGTCAATTGCACGACAAAAAATTTTTATCTTCGACATCAGCAGCTAATTACCTTTTAAATGCACAATACACCTTTGTTAATTAATGCATTCAGGACATACTAGAAACATTGTACTAGTATATGAAGCTTTCCTTTTTCTAGATTGTACAGGAAGGAAAATGTTCGAAACCATGATAAACAGCAGCATTAAATATTGCGTATAAATAACATTAATTGCAGCTGTTTAAATCCAAAGTTACTTGCTCGTCAGCAAGTTTCTTGAGCATCTACTCAATTCAGATGGCCCAAATTATCAATGCAATTCTATGAAATTTCTCTCATGAATCTTGATAAATTCTAACCCAGTCCACAATACCAGAAAAAAATTTAATCCCGCAAAATCAGCTCGCTTTCAAATGAAAACAGTATTAGTTCAAAATAACTACTCTAATGGTAATATTATTGGTTCTTCTTTATTGGGAAAGTTCACTTTTTGAAATTTAAAACAATCTTTTTCTTACTTTATTCAAGCATTTCAGTGTGTTACATTTTCGTAAAAAAATTAGGTCGCATTAACCGTTGTATCTGTAACATTTTCACTGTCCTGTTTTCAAATATCAAGATTTCTAGCAGTAATACTAAAAACGTTTTAATGAAAATTTTAAATATGAATATTCGAAATGCGTCTATCATTAGTAACAAGTCAAAGAAAAAATAAAGTCTCAAAGAAATTGTTGTACTAAAAAGGGCATTACTCTTCTTGATTATTTCATCAGGGAAAGAATGCGTTTTAATTAATAATATAGAATTATTCAATTACCCGGCCAAATTGCCACTTCGAATGCAACATGTGAACAATAATGTTTAAAGATAAGATCAAGACAACAAGGCTATCACAAATCACATGCCAATTAGACCTACGCTACCATTGTTTCAACAATGAAAAATAACACAATGGTTAACAATTTCACTTTCATGTGATCTTTAGAACAAAGATTCATTTCCTCATACTCAAGCTCCTTGAAAATTTTCCAAGCTCGTATAATTACATTTATATTTATAAAAACACAAGTTATAAAACTTCTTCTTAAGAATGAATAAATTTTGCTGCTTTAATTTTTCATTTTTTATATAAAACTCTAGTTTTAATGACGAGTACGCATGTTGGATAGTTTAGTTATGTTATCGTCCCTTTCTGAAGCAACACGAAGGCTATTTTGGGACGGGTCTCGTCATTCTGAACCGAGGTCAGATGACGAGGACGACATCCGATCTGGCATCTCCTTCTCCAAACTTCCGCATCACGTGGCGGATCTTCAATGGAATCGGGTTTAGAACTTGGAATCCTCAAACCGTGAAGCTGAGATCTTAACACTAGGCCCCCCCCACGCTCCGTAAGCATCTTGGAAAAGCCATGAATGCACAATCATATCTACATTTGTTGTTTAATTACGTAATATGCTTCAATCCTGAGTTCTTGCTAATATAAAGCAACAACTGCTATTCATAAGATGTGTTGATAAAGTCAGAGATTCTTGTATTAAAGTTAGCTGCAAGTAAAAATGAAACAGGGTAACTAAAACTCACACAAAATTAGTCACAATCTAAATAAAACGAGAGAAATACGTTACCCATTTACGGAAATCAAAAACTCGAAATAAATGTCATCCGAGAGTTGACATTTAACGGAATTTCTTTTAATCTGCACATTATATTCATGTGCAGGATTTCTTTGAATTTTTAAATATAACACTAAATTATACCTTTAAAGGAAATTAGTTTCAGTATTAGTAGCTGATTTTAGGAAGCTTTGGAATTTTAAAAAGCGAAATGCAAATGAATTTATAAAAAAATAATAAAATTTCTAAAAGGACGCAGAAAACATCACATTAAGTGAATGATTAGATTTTAAATAATAAAAAAATCCTATATGTGTTATAACTAAATTAAAAAAAGTATGAAAAGATATGAATATCAGTTTTTTCTGAAATCTTGTATATATTTCGTTTATTAAAAAAGAAATATTTATAAAATAGTTAACTATCTATCAATAATAAAAGGTAATAACCGATTATTAAGACATTTTATTTAATAAACTTAGTTTCTGCAAGCAGTTGATAAGGAGTTTTTGATTGGAACCACTTAAATTCAAAGAAGGAAATTTGTTACCAAGGAAATGTTAGCCTAATTATGTCATTATCTAAACACTTTTCTCTTTCCCTTTCAATTTCCATGTGTCTTATGACTAATAATGAGGCTTCCATTAAAAATGTGCCGTTAAAAATTTCCTTTACTGGCATCAATAATATTTAAACGATTTGAATTTTTTATCAACTTACCTTTCATGCTGTTTCAACTGATAACAGTTACGATTAAGCAGATGATTTCAACGAGCCGACAGAGACAATCAAAAAACCCGAGTCATTCAAAAAAGGCCGAGTCATTCAAAAAAAGCATATAATTCGTTTTTATTTACTGATTGTTTCAAAACATAGTTAATGAGCACAGTGACTTATTAAACATCCATGGGATTAGAAATTTTCTGAGCCAGAACGAAGAATTTTTGATAGATAAAATTTCTGATTTTATATAATTACAGTTTTCTGTTATGTATCTTCTCAAATTTTCATTTCCTGGAATAGGTGGTTTTTTTACCTCTTCAGTGTACTAGGTTTCTAGAACGCATTCTGCTTGTGTACTTTAGTCACTTTAGTGATTTTTTAATCTATTCGAAAAGCAGATTCCTCTGCTCTTTGAGGAATATGAAGGAGTCAGAAGGAACTTAGTGCAGACTTGAGGATAGTCGGGCACTAATCATAATACCAATTCTGAATTAGGCTTCCAAGTTTGCGTGGTAGAATACATCAATGCCTCCAAGGATTCTCATGTTGATCTTTTCTCGAACAGTAAAGCAAACACTGCTAAATTATTGCTGTCAAGCAATAATTTTTACATAGCAATCATCACCAACTGTTCATGGACTGGCTTTCATTTACCTTCGTTTTTCATTCCATTCATCGGTTTGGAATACCTACTCGGTTGATAGATACTGCAATATACTGATAGATACTTCATAAACGATAAAAGTCTCAAACACCTACAACTTACTCCCTTGGTCAAGACATTACAGTATTCATTGTCCAATTTATATCTTGGTTTCTGCTAATTTGTTAGACATTCAACAAAACCGCAGCATCTATACTCATAAATACTCATATAGAATTACCAAGACTGGTGGCAAATGAATGTCAACGCAATTATTATTTTTGTACTAACTAGATCATTTTTACAAAAGTTTTAACCCACACCATTTGTTTCTTGATGTCTACTATTAAGTAATGAGCACTTGTTTTAGGTTTCTAGAAAAACACTCAGCTTTGAAGAAATTCAGCAGATTTTAATTTTTTAAAAAAAGAAAGCTAAATGCTTAGAAGAAAATCTTCAATAATCTGCTTGGGTTTTTCGGTTTGGTTTCTTGCTATAATTTATACTCCTACACTAAAGAATGGTGTGAAAATTTTACCTTCTTGACTCACTTTAAAATATACAAGGTGGTTATAATTAAAGTTACCCTATTTAGACCTACATAGAGATCGTTCTGGTGGACGGATGTCGATGAAACTTGGTATATATGTTATATGGACCATGGGAAAAAGTAATCTGCAATAAAAATAGTTCAAATGTCGACCGACAGATGGCGGTTTTAATGTACGAGAAAGGATATTATGCAAATTTAAAGCGGTTTAAAAAGCCAGTAGTCACTGCCATAAAATTATTTTTCACCATTCCGTTAGAATAGAAAGAATGAGCTTTACTCATGAAGATGTTTTTATCAGACAGGCAGTAATTTCTCAACTGCACTGCAAGAATACCGACGCTTGTAAGGTTTACGAAAAGGCCCTACTTTGAGGCAGGCTTTGAAAAAGATGATTACTAAATGAGAAGAGACTGGGGAGTTGGATGTGCTGCTAGGAAGAGGACGAAAACGGCTTTCAGATGAAACTGCGGAAGAAGTCTCTCTTGCCGTGGTCGAAAGAGCGTCCTATTCCCAATATTCTACGACAAGTGCTCGAGCGGTGTCACATGATTTGTCTACAGTACTAAAGGTTCTTCTATCCATTGTCAAGTGGTATCCATACAAGATTCCCGTTGTGCAAGCGATGAACCCCGCAAACCCGTGACAAGCGCACTCAATTTGCAAGAATTTCTTTGCCCTGAATAGCTGTCGACAATTCATGACTTTGAACATCTTGTGGTCGGAACAGGCGCATTTTAAACGAGACGGATCAGTGAATACTCAGAACTGTCGCATATGGGTACTGCAAGTCCTAATGTTGTGCATGGACAGTCTTTGTATCCTGATTACATTACTGTATGGTGTTGTTTTACTGCTGATTTCATTCTTGATCCCTTTTTCTCTGAGGAGAATACTCCTCATGGCCCTAAATGGTGTTCCATTACGGGTGCCCGTTACTGCGATCTTCTTCAGCAGCAAGTCATTCCAGCCTGAAAAGAACGAGAGAGTTTAGAGACTATTGTCTTCATGCGAGATGGTGTACCACCACGCATTGTCCGACCAGTGCTGGCATTTGACCAGTGCCCACTTTGGAGATGATCAGGTAATTTTGAGAAGTTTTCCGACTCCCTGGCCTCCTCGTTCTCCGAACTTGAATCCCTGTGACTTCTGGTTGTGGGGATTACTGAAAGATCATGTGTATGGATTAAACATACTCTGCCGGAATCGAAAGCAAGCATAACACGCCATGTGGCTGCAATTGATCGAGAAACCCTTCAAGCTACTATTGAACACGTTATAACACGCTTTAAACATGGCCTTGACGCAAATGGAATGAACATTCAACATATGTTGTGATATAAAGTTTTGTATTTCCAATTTGTGTTTTTCCTTTTTCATGCCCCCTTCTCACCTGGTGATCGAAATTTGAACTATTATTTTTTATTGCTGATTTTTCCCCATGGTCATTTTAACGTGTTTACCAAGTTTCATCGACATCCGTCTACCAGAAGGACTCTACGTAGATCTATATAGGGTAACTTCAATTATAACCCCCCTACCGAAAGAAAAAGTACTGAAAATCATAAAATGACAAGCCATCGACTAAATCATTATGTTGAAACAGCCTGTTCTGTGTAATGATATTCGATGCATTTTCTTATTATAAAAAAACTATTTTTATGGCTCTTACCATGTTTGAATGCTTACTTTAAAATTATAGATTCTTTTCACAAAGCGAATCAACCTTTCAAAAAGAAAGCTTGAATTAATAGTAAAACTGATGTTCTCAAGAGGAATGATTCCCTCTAAGTTCCTTCACATTTTGCAGACATTTAATTTTATCATTTGTGGTAAGTCTGTCATTGAGTGTTTCAGTAATTACATTTGCTGGATTTTGTAGAATTGTATAAGTGCGTTTTCTTATGAATTAATTTAGTTGACATTTTTCTGTTAAATGCAAATAATTATTGCAATTGATAGGAAGAAATATTATAAACCATAGTCCTCCTTAATAGCAATTTTAAGAAGGAAAGTCAACTAAAAATTTAAAGTTTTCTTTGCATTTTATACAAAAAAATTAATATTTATTTTTTAAGTGCTTTTCATGGTGATACATACATATAATCGTCTAGATCCAAGATTCAATTTTCATTTATTGACTAATAAAAATGCGTTTCCTTTTGAGTGCAAAAAAACATTGTATCTCCTGAAAAGCCAGTAATGCCAGTGTACGGAAAAGCTTATTCGGGATTTCAGCATTTCTCAATATTATTAACAAATTTAGATTTGCATGAAAGAATTTAAATTCAGGCAAATTAACTTGAAAAAAGTCTATTAAAACTTCTTAATTCCCAAATTATAAAATAAAATTTTATACAGACATTAAGTTAAAAAAACGTATGCTTACCTTCAAGTGGATTCTATACAAATCTAGATTGTTGCACCCATCCTTATAAGAGCAATGAGAGCATTGACGGCCTTCTGCAATAAGATACAAGTCGCATATTATTTCAAAAGCCATTGAAAACAAGGTATCTTTACTTTTTTAGTGAATCAAATGAAAAATTAATTGAATGAGGTGAAAAGTAACTATAAACATTAACAAGATTATTAAGGATTTTAACGTGTTTAGCAAAGTCACTTACCTGCCAACGCCTTCTGATGACGAATTTCTTCAGTTTCTTCTTGTCGAGAGTAGTCTCTTGTTTCTTGACATCCCGCTAAAGAAGAAATTGGGAAGAAAGTGAATTGAGTGAATTTTGTTTTCTAAAATGTTTTAATGACCTCTTTATATACATAATTTTTATATATGAAATTTGAAGAGAAACAAGGTGAAAGAATCCATCATAGAAATAGTGCGGTCTCTATATTTTCTGGAGATGACTTTTATAAAACATTTCTTGATGCAGATGGACTCAGATTCTTACTACACATTCATTATTTCTATATAAAAACATAAGAAATATTTTTTTTCTTTTGCCGCTTAAATCAGATAAAAAATAGCCATAAACCGTTTACTTTATTATCGGTATACGGTTGGTTTAAACATCTCATTTATTACACAAGATGTCCACAAAATCCTGTAGCAAATATGAGGGGTGATATTTTACAAGACCAGCAATATTTGTCGTACATAATTGATCAAAAGTATCCGGACACATTCAGATTTTCACATTTTTTAGAATTTCTCCGTAAAGGCTAGACCAACTGCTCTTGAACTTCGGCCATGTAAAGAAGAGCCTAACTCACTGTAAATCTTCACTGTTAAATGTGAGTGAGTCTCTTCTTTACATGGCCGAAGTTCAAGACCAGTTGGTCTAGCCTGTCCGGAGAAATTCTAAAAGATGTGAAAATCCGAAAGTGTCCGGATACTTTTGATCATATAGTGTAGAACCTACTGTCGTAATCTCCTCATACCAAAAAAAGTTTCTCATACACGTTGATCCTTTAATAGAAAAAAAAATATCTTGCAATTCATAGCCTTTTTTGGATGCAACTGCTTCATATTTCCGCTGATGAAAAGTCCAGCGTGAAGTCCCGAGCTCAGATTATCCGTAAATTCCACATATGAGTACTGCTCTATATTCCACACAATTGTGCCATCTAACATGCGATTTTACCCTGGTAATAATGCTTCAGATGCTTCCACTCACTCCTAGGCTGGGTGATTGATTCCTGGACTCTCAATTACGTTTCGAAAATAATAATCGTCAATGTCGTTTCAGCAGCTGTCTTGATTTTGTGTTGTGTTTCTGAAACTACCAAATTGTAATCCTTGGTTATATGACAAATATTGTTCGTATGGCTGCGTTCTACTACATTTTTTTTTCTGCAAGAGCTCGCGGACATGCAGGACAAGTTTGTAAAGAAAAAAAATTGAAAAATCTCATTGATATTTTATTTTAAATTAGTTTGTTTGAAAATCATATAAATGCCAATTAATTTGTTTAACAAGGAAGTCTTGATTAAATAATACTACCTCTTGGGCAAAATCTTTACAATAAGAAAACATTTAAATACATCACGAACATTACTGCGTTTGTTAATAAATGTTATTATTTATTAATTTATTGATGTTATTATGCCATAGATAAATGCTATTATTAATATTTTCTTCGTGATAAAAATATTAAATGTCAATTTAATTATCCATCACAATAATTTCCATAACTATTTGTGAGTTGATAGTAACATTGAGGAATGTTTGATAGACTTACTAATGAAATTCGCTTTAAATATACGCTAAGTTAACAATCCATTCTATGGTCTTTCTTTTAATACTAGAACTCTATAGCGACTGATTATACCATTTTGTATATACGCGACAATGTATGTTTTAATATACATTTTGACATAAACTAACTTTTGCGAAATTTCTTTAAAGGCATTTACCCTTTAGAATGAACTTCATAACAATAAGATGGTAGAATGTGAAAATGCTGTCAAAAGCTTTTTCTTTGCGTGATAATATTTACAGACCCCCAATTTTCCCCTTGTAGTCAAAAGGAGGCCCATCACACAAATTTGGTTATGCAAGAGTAAAAGAGTTTTCCCGTAAATGAAATTTATAGTTCAATTCTTATTCAGAACACTTTTTCCTTTAACTATTGCAGTTAACCCTTTCGACCCGACTTTTGCATGATTAAAATTTAGCTATGAAAAATAGTTTAATTTAATGTTGACAAAAAATATAAAAGTGGGATTCCTTTACCTAATAGGGAGTGAAGCATAACCTCCGGGACGTATATGGGCATTAGGGCCGAAATGGTTAAAGTTCACAAATAACAGCCTAGTGCATTTCTACTATTAAAAAACTGCATTCTTGAAACTTACCCTTAGCCATTTATGTTGCATTGCTTGGCTTGCATTCAATCTCTTCCTGAAAAGTTAAGTTAAAAATAATTATATTTGGAAGCGCTGTTTCTATTTGATTCGAAATTTATGTTATGTTATATAAGTTATTAACTAAACGAGTTCTAAAATTAATAATGGTGAGTTGTCTTACGATTTATCTTTCACTAAAAGTTTCTCGATGAAATCTTTGGCTTCTTCAGATATGTCATCGAAACTTTCATCTTCGAAATCCCATTCGGCTCTGGTGACGTTAGCCATTGTTTCCATATCACTGTCTCCCATAAATGGAGAGAGACCAGAAAGCCTGAAAAAACAACCACTGTTATACAAAATGCGCATTTAAAAGAATTTTAGAATGACAAATTCATTTGCGTTTCACTGACTTCTAGTTATAGAATAATGCATTAGCTAACAACTTAAATCCGCAATAACTGAAGTACAAGCAATATTTTATTCTATCTATCACAAACCATATATCTCTTATAAGCAAAGTAAAAGAAATGTAGAATTTATTACAGTATCGATAGCTTCACTGTTATCCTCTGTATTCGCTTTTATTTTTCAAAGAAGCACCTTTCCAGTTTATTCGAATAACTTAACATAGTGGTATGAGAAATCTTCCTGATTTCTTGAGTGCGTTGTACTACTTTCATATTGATTCCATTGAGTATTTACTCACCAGATAACATATTTTTGTGAAAAAGAAGCTTTCTGTAATTGTACATTTTGGCTTATATTCAAACTATGACTCGATACTTCAACCAGTTTTTTATACATTCCTGTTATTCGTTATGATAAGGTAATTTTTTTGTTTTATCTATTCAATGAATTTTTCCAGACATTCAGAAATATAGCTTGTGCGTACTAAAGCACGAAATATATCCAGCATCTTTCATGCAGAAATTCATTAAGTTTGTTTATTTAAATTAATAATAACATTATTATTTATAAACTTATTGAGTTGCAAGAATTTAACAATTTTATAAGAATTCAATTAAAATTCAGATAACTGATAATTTGATACCAGGCTTTTGTTAAAAATAAAAATATATATTTTTCTACTAATTTACGTTTTAGAATTCTATTCAGTTATAATCGTCTATTGTATTTTTCGTGGCATTTGATTCTAATTATCATTTTTCAAGTTATTAAGATTTTAAAGAAATTATTCGAATGAATCGTTAGCATATTGCTGGGAAAAAATCGAAATTAAAACAAAAGTGTTTGAATATGGTCTCCAGTGTATATATCCACTTTAAAAATCTTGCAAAAACGCGTTTCTTATCCTTTAACCCTTTTTGTACCCTATAGAAATGGAAATATTACATTTACAAACTCCAAGCATTTGTAAAAAAGAATGAGAATCAAACAAAATGTATTAGAAGTAACCTTTTATGAGGTATTTACATCGATATCAATCAATTAATGCAAAAACTCAATATATGAACCAAAAATGTAAGAAATATAACTAAGCCGAGACAGAGAACTATAGCGTATAATAATTAGCTAGAATAGCAAATAAGACAATTCAAAGTTCTAAACACGGTTCAGAAAGTTTAATCTGATCTGTTATTTTGTTTTTGTAAGATAAGGATTAGTAAAAAAAAACGTGCCACTTAGATAAAGAATTGTTTTTTTGTATTTTCAGTTTCGATAAAAGAAGTTTCACTTACAGAACGTAACAAATGACTCCGACGCTCCACATGTCTGTTGTGTAACCTATATTCTCGAAGCAGACAACTTCCGGAGCCACGAATTCAGGCGTACCGAAGAGAACTTTCAGCTTTTTCTTGGGATCGTATTTCCTAGCTAAGCCAAAGTCAATCAACTTGATCCTGTTGCCCGTGCGACTAATACACAACACATTCTCGGGCTGAAACATAGAAACTTATGTTAGTTATCTCTTTCTCTACCCAAATATTGACAGAAAGAGTTAATGTTAAAACTGTTATCATAGAGAAAATATGAAAAAAAGGGGTTCAATTTTTTTGTAAATATTATCTACGAAGTGCGGAATAAAGTAATGGGTAAATTATCTAGTTAATTTGCATATTAAATAGGCCAAAAAATTTTATTTCTCACATTACCTAGTTAATCTGCACATTACCTGGATAATATGCACATTACCAACTAGGCATTCGTTAAAGTGAAAATTAGATTGTTCCTCGAACAACAGCAACGTTTTTATTCCCTTAAATTAATAATCAGACAAACAAATCAGTAATACTAGGAAGTACTAATTGAAACCTGGGTATGCTTTTATTCCATAAAGCTATAAGTAATTTCATATGAACATTAGCAGATTGTAATTAAAGTATACTGACAATTATTGGAACATGATAATATTCGTTTACCTATTAATTTGGTGTAATAATCAGTAGATTGCTAGAAAAAAATAATGTTATTTATTCGTTTTTCAACATCTAAAACATTTTAACCATTCGGGATACATTAATGTGCACATTACCTAGGTAAAGTGAACAAAATTATTTTGTAAATGATTCCGCACTTTAACGAAACTCGTCAAGTAATCTATAGATTAGTTGGGTATTGTGTAAATTAACGGATTCGAGCATAATCGGTAACATATACACAATCTACAATAGTGTACGATATAATATGAGTATTGTATTAGGTTTACAGATTCAAAGTTACACGTAATGCTTTACACTACATCTTCCTAATATCTGTAATGATAACGTTCATTAAAAATAGGATAGAACTACATATGACTTTAATTTTATTAGCTACTTTTTAACACTACTTTTAAGATGTAATGTAATTTAAAATGCCGTTCAATTAGGTTTCGATCCAAATCTTATTTTATATTCTATATTAATGAAATAGATTTTTTTAACATTTTATTTAACTTTAGACAATCCACATATGTTGATTTAATTTAAGTGTAACGCTATAAAATGGTTTAAAATTTATTTTCCTTATCATTCATAGTTTATACCTTTTCTATAGGAAGAAATTAATAGGTTTTTGCTGTAAAATGACATGAAAATGTTTGGGAACATCGGTATTGTAACAGAGAAAAAAATTCCTTTTAGAAACTAAAAATGAATGTGAATTGAGTTTAATTATTTTTTTTATTAAGATTGCGTTTTGAAGTCAAATCTACGGACTTATAATTTTAAATCGCGATGAGACGACAAGTACAACACCAGAAATTCGGAGATTTTTGCTACATCTCAAATTATGATAAAAAAAAACCACAGCTGGTAATCGAAGATTTCTTAAGGGATCAGAAACAATATGCGTTCCACGGATAAACTTAGTTTCCTTATATAAGAACTGCAGAATCAAAAAATTCATTATTTTTAAAAGCATAATTCTTTACTTAATTTTGTACTTGATTTAGTTTAAAATCAAAGACAGGGCTGAACATTTTAAACGTGCAGGTTAAATAAAAAAGAAGTATACTGTTTACTAATATTACAAAATAACGGCAGTTGAAGTCTAGGTATGGTTAGGAATTCAGATTCCAAATCCAAATTTATCCTTTTATTACTAATTAAACAATAAGTGTTTTGTCCCTCATATCATAAATTCGGTGTTTAAAGAGATTAAGAACTTATCACATCCCAAACAGTGTATTACCACATCTGCCATTATCATACATAAAAGCAGAATGTGTTTAGCGACTGAGAATATACATAAAGAGAAATTAATCATTTTATGACAAATTATTAATTTTACGACGAATATTATTATTTTTTTTGACAAATAAATGTATAATTCTAGGTAAATGATTGTAAGAAATGTAGGAAAATAATTTAAAATGACCTTTGAATTCATCTGTGCATTTTAAAAAAATAAGACATAAATTATTTATTCAATTAATGACTATATAAAAATCAAAGTCACATGAATAAACCGTGTTCTTAGAAAATAAATTTGATAATTTAAGAAGTATTTTTAGAAATATACTCTATTCTTATTATAGAGATTATTTTATTAACAAAACAACATCTTTATTCTGTTAGAAATACAATATGACACATATATAATATAAATGTCCAAAAATGTCTGTAACGCATTCAACAATGGAAGAGAAACACACAATTAAATATTTGTTTTAAGAATGAAAACGGTTGGGATTTATAACTGTAACAATGAAAAAAGTAGTGTTGTAAATAGTTAAAAATAACCCCGCCCCTTTTGTCTGCATCATTATTGAACGAGCAAATAGGATGGTTGCATAAGAATATTACCTCAGCTTTCAACAATGAAAGAAAAACACGCAATTAAATATTTGTTTAAACAATGAAAACGGATTGAATTGCGTTTCAACAATGAAAAGTATTGTTGTAAATTATGCCAAAAAATGTGCATGAGATTTTGTATTGCATCTTTCATGAGTAAATATGTTACAATCAGTTCTGATATATGGATTGCAAGTTAAAAGCCCGTCTTAGACGGGAACAAATTTTCTAGTACGAGTATATGTGTTTAAAGTTCAATATCTACTAAAATTGCACATTTTCTACCTCAAAAATACATGAAGTCATTGGAAAACAGGCTTATTTATGAATTCAAGTTTACTTACTTTTAATATTGCTTAATGATATGAATTAGAAATGTGAAAGTTTTGAGTTATAGTGTGAAATATGAATGATGCATCTATACATCAGAAAGCAGCGTTGGGTTAAAACTTACCTAAATAACCAGTTCATGCTAAAACGCAAAATTTTTATAAATAGTTTAAACTGTATTTTTCTTTTGGGTAAAAAGTATGCTTATTACTTGATGTATTCTTATTACTTGATCTATGTTTATTACTTGATATGCTTATTACTTGATTTATGTTTATTACTTGATATGCTTATTACTTGATCGATGTTTATTACTTGATATGCTTATTACTTGATATGCTTATTACTTGATATGCTTATTACTTGATCTATGTTTATTATTTGATATGCTTATTACTTGATGTATGCTCATTACTTGATATGTTTGTTACTTGATCTATGTTTATTACTTGATGTATGCTTATTACTTGATATGTTTGTTACTTGATGTATGCTTATCACTTTATAGGTAAGATAGAAGTGCACCACTTTCTATGTAACTTGGTTAATTCAAAGCTGACGACGGCGGCCACAAAAAAAATTTGATTTATCAAAAATTTGAATTCAAAAGAACTGCCTCTCTCTAAGAATAGGTACAGTAAAAGAAATCACTTTGTATTTTAAAACAACATGCATTACCTTCATATCTAAATGGAGGATATTTTTTGAATGCATGTATTCAACCCCTTCGCATATTTGCCTCATGAAGATAGTCACAGCTTTCTCTGTGAGTACGAAATCTTCATCGATCACTCTTTCGAACAACTCACCACCTTCTATGCTGTAGGAATAGAAGAGTTCGAGTAAATAATTTTTAAAAGGATCTGAAACATTGTTTTCAATTTCAGTTTCATCTCATAATTTCAATAACCATTCCTATCTTGAAAAAAATGAGATCTTTTTATACCAAATTTATTGAATAAGACTGAATTAGCCGAATTTTATACGCTTATATAGAATTTTTAAATTCTTCATTGATCATTTTAGCTATCTTAAAATTCTTAAAAGAAAAATCAGAATTTCTTGCTGATGATTGGAACCGAAAAGTAACATTTATAAAACCTTCGTTCAAGAAGATCTAACATGTTATATTTTTTGTCACTTTTTATTAAAGGTAATAAAAAAAAGTTGCAAATAAAGCACGATAAATTACAATACAGTAGAACTTGGTTAATTCAAAGCTGACGGCGACCACAATAAAAATCCCATTTATCAAAAATTTGAATTAAAAAGACCTGGGTCTCAGAATAGGTACAACAAGAGAAAGCGATAATATTTCAACTAAAAATGGCAGTAAAGGTTTATTTTTAATATTTAGTAGTTTTAATAAATAATACATAATCAATAAATAAACCATTCGTAATCGTAAAAAAGAAGTAACAATATTTATAATTAAAAATTTAATAATTTAAAAAATATAGTATCAGTAAGTAAGTAATTTTCATAAATAAAAAAGATACACTTTGAATACAGCAGTTATACTACACAACTTCAAAATAACAGTACAAGTTTCATCGAACGTGTACAAAGATACTAAAAATGGAATAAATTTTTCTTGCTTTTCTATTAAATACAGTAGTAAAGTCCAAGATTGAATTAAAGCCCTTGAAAAATGCTCACTTACGATCACTGAGGACAAAAGATACAGATGTATTTAACAAAGAGAAATAATACAGAGATGAAAACAACTTTTAGTTTTGACTTGGGATGAATCAAATTAAATTTAAATTATAAACGATATGTTAACATTATGTTAATAGAAAATTCAAGGGACAAGAGAAAAAATTCGAATTATCAAAGAATTCGAATTAAAAACCTTCAAATTATCCAAGTTCTAATGTATAAATAAATTTTTTTCCTTTATTTAGTGCTTTAATATCACTTTTTGTTCTACTTGTCTAAAAATCTTGTTTCGTGTTTAATTACTTCTCAATAAGCCTGTATTAAGCACATTTTCATACCGATTAGCATAAATCTAGTGCTTATCCTTACATTTCTAAAATGAGGCACATCGTCTTTTTCCCGTCGTCGAATGCATCGTACAGCTGCAGAAGACGGGGATGTTGCAGAACCGTCATGATTTCCACTTCCCGCTCCACATCTTTACGATCCTGGGGCTTGTTGGTTGTGATGAATTTAGCAGCAAATACCTTGCCGGTAGCTTTTTCGGTGCATCGATGAACGGTGCCGAATTTGCCCCTAAATTGGAAGCAAAGAAAGATTTGATTAAGTGGATATTTCTTTTGATGCAACATTACTCAATTTTTTAGTTTTAAATATGAATTGTGTAACTCTGTATGAAATCTCTGAGTGTATTTTAATAAGTACATGATTAATTTATGCAACCAATATCTATGCGTATGTCAAAAAACCCACATGAATTTAGTACTTCTGCAAAAGGGAGTCATAGAAATAAGAAGTGTTTTTTAATATTACACAATTTTTTTAAATAATCTATTAACTCGGGCATAAAAACTTCACTACTTGACTCGATCAGAAACGCCACTGGAGACACACATGTGGTTAAAATGTAATACATGTTAACACTTGATAGGGAAATGCATCATACATACTTGATAGGAAAAGAGCTTATTCTTGAATCGGGGATTAATGCTTATTTTGGAAGCATTCATCATATAAATGTTATGCGTGTAAAATATGGATTACAGGGCAAAACTACTTATAATGCATACATGCATCAGTGCGCAGTGTGGAGGTGAATATGATGTCTTTTCCTAATGTAGATTTATTTAAGAAGAAAATTGGAAGATTTCCACAAATTATCGGTACCGCATTTTCAGTTTTCAACACATTTTAAGACATGCAAAGAATGCAATTCTTTATCTGAAAAGAAAATATTTAGCATATAATAACACTTTATTTTTTTTACTGTCATTTGCAATACATGAAAGGATATGTTAACATAGAGAACTTTGTTGCTGTTTGAGCTTTGTTTGCCATAAATTTGGCATATCATTTCAATTGCATAAATTTTTAATTACATTAAAACTAAACACTAATTTTATAAAATGAAAATTAATAAATTTTGTCAACAGTATATATCAACATTAACTCAAAGATCAAGCGCCATACGGACTTCAAAGCAATTAATTTACAATATTACAGGACTTCAAATGTTCATCAGACAAAGATAATTTTAATTTAATTGCATTTTAAAATCGGTAATTAAAGTTTTTGTACTTATTATAAATATGGAGCCCAATATCTCACCAATCATAACGATTGGAAAAGGTATCTCTGTTCATTTTGATTACTCTTACTGAAATATCCGACTATGACGGATATTTGCTGAAATGGTGGAAAGCTAAAATATATTTCCGAGTGTTTTTCCTTGAAATAACCGATAAACGTGAAATAAACGAATAAAGGTTGAAGAATATAATTTGGTAACTAAAGCTTTTGGACTTGTCACAATCGATAAAACAATTTCTAATTTAAAAATTTATTTAAATGGTTATTGCTAAGATGTATAATTCTTCTTCAAGCGTTGTATAAATTCCTGTTTAAATATAATTTAAAATATTCTTTTACAGGTCCTTTTTCAAACAGATTTTAGGCTTTTTAAAAAAGATCTGAGATTAATAATTTGTTTGACCAATGAGAATTATATTTTTAGCTTAAGCAGGCATTTACTTTTTAAAAAAATTTTAACAAATCTTTATTAGTTTAAAATAATACTCAATATTTAATTTTCCATTTCTATTAGTAATATTGGAATTCAAATTAAGAGCATTGAGTTTTATTTAGTCTATTTTCTACTACAACCCGTAAAATCCGCGTGAGTGTTTTTACCTCTTAATATAAAAGTGATGAACTGCATTATATCATTTTAAAGTTGCATATAAATAACAATTCTCTTCGTTTCAAAAGTATTTAGATCTATTTACAAACGTTTAATTTAAATAACGATTTAAAAAACTCTGTATTTCGAGGGATAACGGTAACGGTTAATTGTTTGCTTATTGCATTAGAAGAACTTGTAGGTAATATTTCCAAATAATTTCTTTTATCTTTTAAAAGCTAAATCTAATTTATTATTATTTTTTGTTATATTATATAAACTGCTCTCGGTTACTTTGCAGCTATCAGATTGTTAAACAGAGGTAAAAATAACGATGTGCATATTCGAAATCTGTATTAACTTAAAGAATATACTATTTATTTAATTATTTTTATTTTATGGCTGAGAACAGAAAGCTAATATATAACGCTAATTTTTAGATGTATGTTTTAAAAATTGGATGAAATGCTAGTTTTGTTAACCTAATTAAAAATATTCTGTCTTCATAAAAAATGAAGTGCTTTCTTTAATGTTCATTTGGATATTTGCAGAAAGTAAAAATTAATAATCTTCTAATTTTTGTATTAATCAAAAATTGACATATATTATTGGCTCAATAGCTTTTGTTTCACATAAAGGAGGACAAACAACATCCAATTCGAATTTTATAAGATATTCGTTTTAAAAAAAGAAACAGGAACAAGTTCTTTTATTAGGTTGAAACAGCCAAAGTCGGCACGATCTTTAAAACAGGAAAAGGAAGAAAATAACTGAGCAGATGAAACGAAAATAAAGAATTTTGATTCACTTGTGTGGTTTTCTTTCCTTAGTACGCGCAGTTTTATCAAGCGCTTAAAGGTCGATCATTTTCATTACATCACTCCATCTAGAACAAAGTCATGATCCAGTTTCATTTCTTTTGACCTATATAGCAAAGGTTGTGCTGATATTGCCTGGTAATCGTACTTGAACTAGGAATGGCGGTTATTTCAAAAAAAAAAAAAAAACGGTTTTCGGTTAAACCGGTTTTTTTTTCACCTCCGGTTTAACCTGGCGGTTCAAACCGCTCAAAATAACCGGTTTTCGGTTGTTTTCTTTATAAAAAAAGCAACTTTTGTAGACAGAATTTTTTATTAATAATAATATACAATAAGTAAGTATTAGTACAATAATTAATTAATGTATTAAGTAATGATTATAAATAAGTAATTAACACAATAAGTAAGAATAATATATGAGTAATTAATATAATAAGTTAGTATTGTTGACAAAATTTTCTGAATTGTATTAAGTATTGTAGACAAATAAAAAAAAGAAATTAGAGAGTACAGACGTAAATAATCGTATTTTATGTTGTTTGGTCTCTATATATAATAATAATAAATCTATGTCTAAATTTTTATACATTCTCCCGGTCCTATGAATCATATTTAAAAGAATATTTTTGCACACTAAAATTTTAAACTTCCACTCTCAAACTAATCGAGTTATGAAAGCTTGACTCTGACTATTTTAGACCATTTCAATGTCCGCCTCGAGGAAGTGGTGGCCGTTGATTGGCGTACGATGATGAAATTCAAAACTTCATAACTCGAACCTGAAATCGAGCCTATCTTTTTATAGCTGATTTTGCCGGTTTTTTTACACGGTTATTGGATTTAAAATAAATAACCGGTTATAACCGGGGCAAAAAGTAACCGAAAAAATCCGGTTAACCGAAACAAAAAAAACGGTTTTCGGTTTAAACCGGAAGGTTTTCCCATCCCTAACTTGAACTTCAATGTAGAAAGCTCTATTTTTTTTTGCTTTTTTCTTGTTAGCCAAGAAACATGAAGTAAGTTCTAGAATACTTGGACTAAAGATTTTCATTGGCATGTAACAGAATCTTGCTGAATTTCTTAATGCTTGTCGCACATTTATGATGTGTGGAACTGTTCTTACATTCTTTTTAGAGGCAACAAAAGTTGTTTGAAAACCCAAACACATGTGAAAAAGCCGGCCAATCTAAAAACTAAGATTTGTTTCAAATTTAGTTTGATCATTGCTGATTGCTAGAGAAATTATAAGTTGATAGACGGAAGTACCCTCTATTTTCAAAAATTAAACAGATTAAGAAATTTTTAATAGAGTGTGACTTCAATTTCCTAAAGGAAATATTTTAAGTTTTCTATAGTGAGTGATATTACATCTATGTCTTTGCATTTGAGATATAGGCAATATTTGAGAATTTGACTGAATATTGAAAATAATTTCTTAAAAGGAAACATTGTATAACCAAAAAGACGAAGATATTTTGTAAGCAAAAGTTTTGAATGCAGCATTTGCGTTGCGTTAATATAATTTTTACCGAGGTGATAAAAGAATGCTTAAACATCATATAAGATTAAAAGGAACGGAGCATTCGAGATGCAATATTTTCTCAAATTTGGCTGTCTATTGTAAAGAATATAATGAAAAAAACAATAAAAAACCAAAAAAGGCGAAGTTTCTGTAAATAAAAGAAGTTTTGAATGTCGCATTCGTGCTGTGTTTATATAGAGAGAAGTTTTCTCCGAGTTCATAAAAAGTGCTAAAACATCGTTAAATATTTAGAGGCATTGAATACAAGGATAAAAAGAATCTTAAATAGGGAAAAGCAACTGAAACAATATTATTTGCGAAACCTTGTGTTCAAAACAGTTAGATGATAATGAAGTTATTCTTTCCAGAATAATGTCTTTCAAATGACCCTCAGTTTTCTTCACACTTCTTATATAACCATTCGAGAAAATACTTAAGGATGATAGAAAAAAAGAATGATGGCAAGCTGTATGATTGAACGAAAACAGAATGTTCAAATGATTACGAAAAAACAATATGGAATGAGTTTCGTCCTTCCTTTAAGTGTCTAATAAAATTCTCTTGATAGTTTATTAAACTAACTTTTAACCAGAGAATAAAATAATATGAAAGAGTATCTTAAGAGTTCTACTTTTAAGCATCTTTATTTTAAAATTTTAAAAATTATATATATAAAATGTAAGGTAAATATAAGAGGCAAAGGTATTTATACGAATAAAATTAAGAAAAGAAAAACACCTACCAGTTTCATTTTATAGCTCTTCCGTTCTGTCAACTTATTATTCATATTGAAAAGCATTCTCCGCTATTGAAATTTAAATAAAGCAGTTTTTATTTGGAACTGCAAATGAAATGATTGCATGCCTTACTATGTTTTGGAGACAAAAGCAAAGAGAAAACAGAACACGATATTTATTTGGAAAAGGAAATGACAAATTTATGAGTTGCTGAAATGAGAAGAGATCCATTTTTGATTTATAACTCTAGTTCGAAGTGTAGAGTGAATTTAGCATTTCACAGAAAGAATTTTAAAATATCAGATATGATTCGATAAAAAATAAGATATTGCGTTCAGTTTAAAAATAATTTAAGCCATGCATGGACGATATAGTCATAATTTCTGAATCTAAACTTCTTACGTCATGATAGCTTTTTTTTATAAAACATACAATGGTTAATAGTGGTATAGAGAATTGTTTCTATGCTGAATATGAATGATTCCATAAGCTGATTATTTCGTTAAAATCAATCTGAAAGTGTTAAAAATATGGAATAATATGTCTTGATAATTTTTTGATAAAAGAATTCATAGCTAACATCAGGGCCGTCTTATCAAATTTGGCGCCCTGGGCTACAGTATTTTCGTGACTCATCAGAACCGTAACAAGAAATTTGAGAGCCTGTTGTCCAACGAAAATACATATCTGTACAATAATTGAGGAGCAAAAAAAAGTAACACGTTCTCTGATTAACTCTTTACAATTTTCCAAATCAGCGTCTTTTAAAAACAGGATTTTACAAGTAAGCTTCCATATTGTAGGTCACTTTTATTACTCGCATAATTTACGTTTTTTTTCGCTGATTGTCTCTGTATAAATATTTTTTGAAATGACATATAATGGGAAAGTTCAGCATTTTTTTTCCTAATCGATTGAAAATGCTTTAAAATGAACAATAAAATTAAAAAAAATTTCTAAGCAATTTTTTTTATATTTACAATCAAAGTTCGCCTCTCAGATGACGTAGGAAAAACGATCCATTTTGGCGCAAAGGGGGTCTGACGTCACATATGCCCAAACAGGGGAGAGCTCCCGTTCGCTCGCTATAGAGAATTTGCGTTTTTTTCTATATTTTCCGACTATCGCATCAGATAAAATAATGTTTTAAATATACAAGTGTTGTATTGTTCCCAAATGTGTTAATGCAACTATAACGGCACCCGATGAGTAATTTATCCATATTATATCTATTAAAATTATATATCACGAAGCACAGTAAAAAACAGCCTTGAACTCGATATCCGCTTTGCTTTGAATATAAGTATAAGGTGAGATTTTAATTATCAATTTTAAAGCAAATAGCTAAATTTAATTAGTTTTTTCCTTCTATTTGATTACATGGAATTTATATTTTAACTCCTTGAGGGGCGGTGGCACAGAGGCTGTCCCAATTTCTGTAAGGTTAAAAAAAAAACTTGTTATTTAACTGCTTATATTATTTCCATTCAAATATTTCTTATATGTATTTTTAAATTACAATACCATTCAAAATTAATTAGAATATCTTAAATATAAGTTTAAATTCATGACTTTTTTGATGATGAAAATCGTTTTCATTTGTAGTGCAAGAAAATAATTCACAGAATTTTTGATGCAAAATAAATCATTTATATATAGTGAGTCTATTCAAATCGAAATCAGTCTTCAAAAAATCAATTTACTTATCAATTATCACAATTGAAAAAAGGTAGATAAATTTATCTCACCGTACATCTAGGGTTTGTCGTTTACATGGTAGCCCGTAAATTCCTAGGTTAGTCGCATTCGGTCGTTTTTGAATATTATTATAAATATATAGCTTTCTTTATATAAGATGTTTTTGCTTGACTTTTTATATTAATTACTACTAACTAATATCTTAAAATTAATACTTGTACGAAGGAAATAATTTATATTCTTCATAGCAGAGTAATATAAAACTATATAAAATAAAATTAATTTTGAAAAGGCGCACGTGTATTTAAAAAAATGCCGTACCTGAATTTATTTTGAGTGAAACTTCTGAAATAAGTATATTCCTGTTTTTTTATTTTTATTTGGTGGGGGTTTTTTGTTTCGTTTTTTTTGTAGGCATACGAAATTTCATAGATTATGCAAAAAAAAAATCAGGTTCTTAACTTTTCATTCCTTATTGTGTGACAGAAATCGTAGCGTCTTTTCGGAATGTCC
Source organism: Araneus ventricosus (assembly GCA_013235015.1). Lineage (NCBI taxonomy): Eukaryota > Metazoa > Arthropoda > Arachnida > Araneae > Araneidae > Araneus > Araneus ventricosus. The sequence goes on from BGPR01000492.1 coordinate 230,281, forward strand.
GAGGGCCCCTCTTCAATTTATTGCTGCCTAATGCTTTTGAAAATCTACCCGTTTTTTCTAAGGTGAAGTCTATTGTGGTATAGTATAGAGCTTTGTTCCGGTTACTGAATGCATTCAAGGGAAGGTACGAACAGCTTTTCTTATGAGATAATTTACGAGCCGGCGTTTTGTATCCTGTTTCTTTGCCATCATTGTAGAACAGGGCCAGAGAATATTTCTCTGGCCCTGTTGTAGAATCAATCCTTGGGAAATTATCCGATTTGATTTGTACAAAACCAATATCCATTATGAAATTAAACGTTGCATAGTAGAAAAGCCAAAAATTTCTCTTCTAAAATGTAAGCTACTACAAACGCCTTGAATAAAAACATGGCACAAAAGTAGCGAAAAAGAAGTATGCGAAGGAAGGCATACGTGACGTCAAAATCTACTCGCCCAATGAGAGTGCGTTTCGGATTGCATCATCATTTCTGCTATTTCAGTGCGTCTTTCGCCTCAATATTTAAATAAATAAATTTGTATGTAAAATTTCACTTGCATATTTGAAATTATTACGATTTTTTCTATAAATACGGATGGCTTTCACGCGTTTTAAAAAAATGCTGAACCTTCCCATTGTTTATTTAACATTACAAAATCGATAACTATCTAGTTACAATGCCTAATCATATCTTTAATTTTAATATATTAAAATTTTTATTTAAATGCATTTTCGGTTCAAAATTAAAATAAAATCAGAATTGTAAATTTTTAGGTACCTTTGGATTAATGGCGCCCGTGGACTACAGCCCAATTAGCCCAATGGGTAAGATGGCCCTGGTTAACATTGTTAGAGAACTCTTCCCAGGGGTGGCGCCAGTGGGAGCACCGGGGGGGGGCAGGGCCCCCCTTTCGGAGATGCTGTTCCCCTCGCCGGGGAAAATTTTTGTACGGGGTATTCAACTAGTTGATAAATAAAGATCTGACGAAAATTTGAGACCAATTTCATTACACTCGCCCCCCTGTCGGGCAGACCGTGACCCCCTGTTGTGCAAACTAACGCCACTCCTGACTCTTTCTATGTTAAATGTGAATGTTGCCATAAAATTATCATTTCTTTGAAAATCAATCTTTTAGTGTAAAAAAACAAACTCAGAAAAAGGTTCAATAGCTAACATTTATAGAGAATCCTTCCTATGATTAATATGAATCATGACTTAAATTTAATATTTCACCGAAAGTCAACCTTTCATTTTTAAACATATAACTTTTTATTTTTAGAAAATAAAAGGTTTATTCTAAAATTTATTTTCAAAAAATACGACAATTCCCTAAGTTCTTTTTTAAAATAAACCTTTTATTTTAGAAACAACTCACAGGTTTATCATATTTTCTCGATAAGAAATTCCTATGCTGTGATAATTTTTTCACAAAACATACAACGGCTAAAATAGATAGAGAATTATTCCATTGATAAATACGAATGATGTCATAAAATGATTGTTTCATTAAAAATCAATCTTCCAATGTTAAAAATACCACGCAGAAAAGGAAAAGTTCAGGGACAGCAAATTCCATGTACTCGGAACCGAAATCAGCCAAGAAGCGATAAGAAATTAAATTGCGATGATACTCTATTTAAATGATAAGTTTTTTCGTAGAAAAAATGAAAAATATGATTCCGTTTCGTCATTTTTTTGTCCGCCCTATTTCACTTCTGAGTCTTCATCACTTTAAGTTCCGTCATTAGAAAAATCCCCAAGGGCCCACTACAGGAAACTCATGACCTACCAAAGAAACTGCTTTAAGCGATTCGTCGCATACTTTCGAGTCTCTCATTCACTTTCTTCGAAGGAAACGATGTTCTGTAATCAAATAAATAAACAGGAAATATAAAACAAAATTTAACCCAGACGCTTGTAAAATTGGTCACGAAGAGCCCAGGGCATTCGGAAACCAGTTTTTTTTCTTCACTTCCTGCGCGACCTCACAACAGCTACAATTTCGTTAATAAAGTGGGAAAACTGATAAATGAACCTAGCTACCTCCAACCTGTTTGTAGGTCAGTGGACTAATGTGACCGTTCAAGGAATTTAAGTAAGAATGCACACGTTATCTCTGATTTCAGCATATCTGAGATTCAAACAAACGGTTTGAAATCATTTTCAGTTTTAAAATAAAAGATTATTTACTCGGCTGAAAACAAAGATTCATACATTATCTTTGAGCTCAACATAAATGAGATTCTAAGAAACGCTTAGAAATCGTCTTCATTTAAAATGTAGATGATTATTTTTTCAGCTTCGTTTTTTCATTCGAAAATTTGATAGGTTAAGTTTCCTAAAGAGGTTAGTAAGAATTTAATGATTATTTTTAAAAATACTGAGTCTGTAAAATTGATTAATATCTTTAAGACTCTTTTTAAATCCAGATATACAAAATGTAAGAATAATTATTCAGATAAGGCACTTTTCGTAACTATGTCCGAAGTAACTATGTCGCCCAAGTAACTACGTCCGAAACTACAGTTTCAAGATGTGGTCAGTTTAAACTTAATTGATTTTGAGTCTTTATGATAAATATTAAAAGCCATTTTACAGATTTCTAGCTCCTATAGATGACTTACTGCGGTTTAGATAGCAGGTTTCTATCACGAAATAATTAATTTCAAATTCAAATCGACTGAAGCAGTCCGTCAAAATGTTTTTGAGGACTTAGTGACCTCTTCCTGAACAACTACGATTTATATTCTTTTAAAAGCATAATGAACTATATTTTTCATATTTCAGAAATTTAAAAACAATCTTAACATGCCGAAAATAAATCTTTTGAGATGTAAGAATTTTTAGCTACGTTTTCAAGAATATAAATAAAAAATTTATAAAATTTTCCTTTTATGTCCTATTTTTGAAAAAAAATACTTGACCCTAGTTTTGTATAACAAAATTTCACATTAACCCAAAATGTGTATATTTAATAAAACTATTGAAATCAAGCCATTTTCTGAATTATTTTGATCATTGCTATTTACCTTTCTCATGGAAGGAAATGACTTCAAAATTTTCTCTGTTCTGGAAACTTTTACGCAACTCATAGGTTAAGAGGCCTTAGTGCAGAAGGTGCCATGTAACATTTTCTGACTTTTATAACAAATAATTCATTGGATTTAGACTTCCGAAATATTTAATATCGTAGTTAAGAAATTTTTTAAAGCTTACATCTCGTTGAAAACGTTTTTCTGTTACTCCTAAAAAGAATCAATGTAAAGTTTTTTTTAATATACCAAATTTATTTTTTTAAATACTGTTCTTGAGTAAAATGTGGGTAAGAAAGTAAAGCAACATTTTCCTGCCAAAGATAAAATTTGTGCGGCAGAATAAAATCGATAAACACAACTAGTAAATTAAGAGTTTAAACTTCATGAACTGGAATTGGAAATAGGGAGTACTCACCTTCCGAGTTCTTGATTCAGGATGTAATCAGTTTTAATATCTTTCCCTTTCTTGACTACGACATGCCTAGGCTGAAAGTCTGGTTCAGCTTCTGTAGAAAGAATAAGAAACTACTTTATATATAAACTATAACATACAGTTAATAAACATATACCTGCAAATATAAATTTCATTTTCTAACATATCATATTCTCAATAATTATTCTGTTTAATTTCAACATTTTGCAAATTTATATATTTTACCCGAAATAGAGTTGCGATCAGTCATTAATGGTGAATTTAGGTTCAACGATGAGTACAATGATTCATGATCTAATAAATTTAACATTTAGTTCAGTAAAATTCAAAAACCAATAAGTCTTAAAAATCAGAAGACAAAAAATATTTTTCAAGAATGCATTACTTCAACACGCAATATTTTGACAGCAGGATTTCCGCAAATAAGAATTTTTTACAATGTCTTAAACCATTCATCTCATAAAATGCTAAGCATAATGCAAGGGAAAGTCCATCTGGGCTATTTTATTTTGTTTAGTCTTTGTAAACTAACGTCAGATTTGAGATGAAAGCCTCGAAAGCGATTGCGAACATTATAAAGTCACTTGATTTGTTAATTTAAAGTTTTTAAGTGTTGATAATAAGATCTTGTGGTGACTCATAGCAAAATATATTTAGTTTATATTGATTGTTTTTAACATTTTCTCAGAATATAGGAAGATATATCTGTCTTATTAAATTCTTAAATCTAACTAACACGGAAAACTGAAGTTATTTTTTGAAAGACAAAAGTCTCGTTTTGAAGTTACGCAAGGACTATTTTAAGATTAATCTAGTAATATTGAATATTTTTTAGATGATGAGGACGACACATCATGTGAACATGAGGATGTTTCACCCGCGAAGGCAGATTTGACGTGTACCATGCCTACAAACACTGAGTCTTCGGAATCTGGTCTCGAAGTCGCGATCTTCCGATATCGAAAACCGAGACCTTACCACTAGGTCGCCGCGGTTTCCATGTGAAATGAAAGTTTAACGCAAAAATAGCTTTAATACAGGGTTTTCAAAAAAAAATATAAACACAGTTTTGAGTAAGTGTCGCTTAAATAATTAATAGCATGCACAAAAGAAGCTCAAATTAATTAATACAAATGTGGAATTCGATCAAGTATTGGAAGTATTCGAATTGTTGATTGTTATAGTCCAGGAGCTGTTGACAAAACCGTTTAATTTCAAAGGGCGTTGAGCATGTCGATTGGCATTTGGGTGTATTCTCTTTCAATGTAACCTCTTAGCTAATTATTGTCGGTGGTCTTGAAAACATTCATCGGGTTGAGATCCAGTAAGTGTTTGTGTGCGTGGGGGGATTTAATGCTACCTCTTAGTCCTAACCAGCTATTCACCGGAATTCCATCAAGATAAGATTGACAAAACCGTTTCATTTCAAAGGGCGTTGAACATGTCGATAAGCATTTGGGTGTATTCTCTTTCAATGGAACCTCTTAGCTCATTATTGTCGGTGGTCTTGAAAACCCCCATCGGGTTGAGATCCAGTAAGTGTTTGTATGCGTGAGGGGATTTAATGCTACCTCTTAGTCCTAACCGGCTGTTCACCAGAATTCCATCAAGATAGGCCCTCCCGTCCCAATAGTAATGAGGAGGTGCTCTATGTTACCGGTTGTTCAATACCAGGTTTAATTTGCTACAGTTCATCATTCATTTTTCAATGTTAAAACATTTACATATTCCTTCTGCATTCTTTTCCATGCGATGGCTGGCACAGTCAGACTGCTTACACAATTTGGGCGGCAATGATATTGGAGTATCAGGCATTTGAAAATACATCTTTACAACATTTTTTATGGAGTATCATAATACAAATATATAATTGCTAATTCGAGAGGTGACTTTTCTCTTCTTTCTTTTTTTAACCCCTTAATCGTCGCGCCCACCATATTGACGTGCATCCAATTATCGCATTTTTAGGCTTATAAACTAAAATTTAATCATTAATTAGTTTTATAAAAACTGCATAGAATCCATAAGAATCTCAAGTATTCTATGCCTTCTTAAATGAATGAAAACGACAGCCCCTTTCCAAAACAGGAGGGGTCATCTTATTAGATAGCAAAGAAAATGAGACTCTTAAGGGGTTAAACAAATAGATTTTGTACTGAAAATCTCATATAAGATTAACAGAACTTATTGATATGGGTAATTCCAGAGAGGAATATAAATTTTCTGTAATATTGAGATGTCTTAAAAGTAATTAAATAGTTAAAAAAACTACATTAAATTGGTAGCGTAACTCGACTTCCTTCACTTTTCTCAAACGAGTAAAGATGAAATTTAAATAATACTGTTCGAAAAGTATTAAATTAAAATTCTGGTAGCTGTTCTTATTTCTGATAGCTATTTTCTCAAACTTTAACTGTGGATGTGTCGGAATGTATTGAAAATATAGCTGTGGATAAATAAAAAAATTATTCTTTTCGATGGTTTTCTTTATAGCTCCAGTCATCTACAGATCAAACTAAAAACAAATCATTAGCAACATCTAGCAAAACGTAATACTAGTTATCATTTAAAGCAGCATCTGAGTCTTTTTTTTATTTTAAGAGCTTATGTAAAAAGCAATGAAAGAGAATTCAATTTAATACATGAACTGTTTCCCGTATGTTACAAGGCCAATTTGTATCTAGATCAATCAATTAGAAATCAAGTGAGCCATATTACAAGAACAAGTGTTAAACATGAAAGTAGAGAAAAGTAAGTATGTGAATATTTTCTTGGCACAACATCCACTTTTGGAATAAACTACGCCTAAAAAGCAGAGAAAAAAATATATCTTTACCATATACCATAGAATAAGTAATTTCAACCAGACATTTTAAAAAAAATCCTGGCACAGATCTGAATGAATTGCAAGCCTATGTAACGTCATGGAATTATTATGAAAATCTAACTTTTACTTTTGTATCAGCAAATTACAGCCGAATACGATAATGGATTATTATGCATCCTACTAGCAGAGAAGTTATCCAGCTTTTATTCTCTCGCTTTCTTAAAAAATATCTTCTTGTTAAACACGTTTCCTTCCAGAACGGGAAATGAAGCCTATTACGAAGCGCAGTTTCTCTTTCCTTCAAGAAAACAGGAAGAAATGTTTTATCCGAGGAAGAAAATTACATAGCAAGAAACGCGACTTTTGAATGCGTTTATTTTGTTTCCTTTAAAAAAAGGAAATCAATAAAAATACTATAGAGCATTCAAATCTGATTTTGAGCCATGACTATTGCCAAAATCAGACTATTGAAAGCAACTTCTTTTAAATTGAGCGAATCAGTAATTTTGAAATATTTAAACGCTTCTTTGTTTAATATGTTTCAACACAGAAACTTTTTATATGGAATACCATTCATTAATGAAATCTTTTCCTGGATATTTAGGGCCTTAAAAGTAACTAATTACTGATTCGAGAACGCTAGGAATAGCAATTTCATGAGCTTGGAATATATTAACAAACGCGAAAAAATAAGACTTTTTCACTGCAGTTTATCTTTCAATAAAATCACTTTTGATTCCAAAATAAAGAGAACATTTGAAGAAAATTAGTGAATTTTTGCACAAGAGGAAAAGTAACTAGCTTTAGCAGATAGATATTACGAATTTACAAGTTTCTTAGAATCTATAATGAAAGCATTTTTGCCAACTGTTCAAATTTCAATAAATAATTGGGTAAAAGTAAAATCCTTTTTGCTTTTTATTATACTTTTCATTGTATAGACAGTGTAATTTTTAATAGAATTTGCAGTAGTTATACTTTCTAGAAGAAGTTAGACAGACAAAAGGGAAACCAGAAAAATTATGCTCAATTAAATTTCAATAACAACAACAAAAATTTTGCTGATTTTCGTTTGTTGCTATTTTTGCTGGCAATAGACTTTTTGTTCCTTATCCTTCATTTTTGAAAATCCTTTGTTGGTCATCATGTATGTATTTAAAGTAATCGCAAAAATTCATATTAATGCTCAAGTATTAATGTTGAGGAAACATGTGAAGAGGCGATTATATTTCCTTTGATGAGCAATTGTTGATGGTTAAAAATGGTTACCGAATGCTCTGAATGAAAACGGTTGCCGGCTTTCTAGATTTTGGGGGCTTTTCAGATTTTAGTTAACTTTAAATAACAAAGACAGGTGAATTGATTTAAGCAGATTTCTAAATTCGTTCTCAACTTTGTTCAAATCGAAGCTGAAGTGGACATGACAGTAGAATATGGAGAATATAATATCACGTTAAGAGTAATTTTTTATGATAGTTTGTAGGGAAATATGCCTTTCCCAGGCTTTAGAATCAGAAGATGAAAGATCAAATATTTAGAAAAATATAAAATATTTTAACCTTTTCTGTGAAATTCTTCAGGTCAGGTTCTATCTCAACTGCTATAATTTTGAATACACTGGCAGCTTCTTAGATGTTTGCTTTTACCATTATAGCATTTGCATAATTTTTTTTAGTAAATGACTTAACTCTTTCGTTAGCTTCCCCGAGCCTCTTATCAGGGTTTAGTGCCACAATGATGAGAGATAGGTTTTTTAATCATTTGATGATAACTTTACAACGACTAGGCTGTAGTGATTCATATAGTAGATACTCAACGAGCCCATAAAAACACTTAGAAAAATGTATAATATTTCTATTAATTGGCACATAGACCTATCAAAAAACTTTGCATTTAGAGCACTCAAAATGCCGCTGCATCCAAAATGGCAACATCGAAAAGAAGTAAATATCGAAAATTTTAAAATGAAATAAAAATCAATCCGGTTTGCAGACTTCCTTAAATGTCATCTCTAAGAAGGAAATCAAACCAGGGAATTTTTCTGTAGAGGTGTTAAGGCTGTGGTGATAAACTTTCCTCTGAGATCCTGACAACTTACAAGTAAGTCACTTTCTGTCCTTCGATGGACATCGAGATTTTCTTTGAAAAAATAAATTTGATTAAAACTAGTGTTTTAAAACACACTTATAAGTGTATTAAAAAGTACAATTTTTTATTTTAATTATGTGTTACTTTTCAGCCTTTAGTTCATAAATTCGTTATTATAAATATTGTGGAATCTTGAAATCCGATTATTTCACAAATTCGCCACCAGATGGCACTACTGGTATAGAATAAAAAATTAATTATATTAGTCGATTATTTGATAATTAAGCTCTGAAAATATTAAAAAAAGTTGACTGACATCGAAAATACACAAATGTATAAAATACAAAAACTCTATAATATCAGGAAGCGAGTGATAAATCGATTATGAAATTCCTTTTTTATAAACATGAAACAAGTCAAGTTAAATACAAATGTTTAATAAGAGAAAGTTTTATAGCAAGATTCAAGAATGAATTAGCAATTGATGCACCACTATTTAGAGCTTACATAAAGTGGCAATCGAAGTTCTTCGTAGTTGTTTGTATGATTAGTTTTTCTACGAAACACCTGTTTCAGTCAAAAACAAAAACGCTTTTTGGTTATTAAAATTGCTTTATTGCTTTGTCATATCATAGTTCAACTTTTTGAAATACGATTGCTTGATTTCAAAGGTATTACAGAATATCACTTAAAAATATTTTCATGAATATGCAGTTATTACTTTCTGATGAGTATAGCTTATCATCGTAAATTCGTTTCAACATCTTGTCTCATCTCTTTCCATATCTTAAGTTAGATAGTGTATCTGATTGCAAAGGGCGTTGCCGTTTGAGGAAAGTGGGAATGTTGATAAATAAATAACAGTAGATTAATAGCATCTAAATTATTTGCAATTATTAATAAACTGTAGAACTGATTATTCAGAAGCGTGATTTTTATGGAAAATATCTCATAACGAAAGAGTTCTTAAACCAAATTAATAATGTGTTTTTCTTTTTTATAAATAAAGGACATCGCATTAGTTTCCAGACCAATATACAACTCTAGAATATTAAAAAAGAGAAATAAATACAACTTTTCTGATGAAAGAGTTATCGGTAACTTTCTTTGAAAAAGCTGAGCAAGAAAATGCCGTGAGCATAATTTAGCTGCCTATTTTCCACTTCGACAAAGAGACGCCATGGTTTGATGAAAGAGCCTCGGAATCGGAATGTCTCGAATTAGTTGCCCGATTGCATCGAAGATTTGCCATGGTACGCGTTCAATTTATTGTGAGTCAAACATCCTCACGATTCAAAGTCATAAGATCTGTCCCAAATTAATCCACATTCAGCTTCCAAATGCTTCTTTATTTCAATTAACCGAAAAAATTAAAAGTACGAATATTTTCATAGTGGAACACCGAAAACCTCTGAGCTCATGAATCTTTGTCGCATTAGTTTCTCAAACAATATACAACTCTAGAACATTAAAAACAAGAAATGAATACAACTTTTCTGATGAAAGAGTTATCGGTAACTTTCTTTGAGAAAGCTGAGCAAGAAAATGCCGTGAGCATAGTTTAGCTGCCTATTTTCCACTTCGACAAAGAGACGCCATGGTTTGGTGAAAGAGCTTCGGAATCGGAATGTCTCGAATTAGTTGCCCGATTGCATCGAAGATTTGCCATAGTACACGTTCAATTTATTGTGAGTCAAACATCCTCACTATTCAAAGTCATAAGATCTGTCCCAAATTAATCCACGTTCATCTTCCAAATAATTCAATTAACTAAAAAAAATTTAAAAATACGAATATTTTCATAGTAGAGTACGAAAAACGTCTGAGCTCATGAATCTTTTGTCTTAATACATTTGATAAGTGATATCAATCCTTTAACCCCTTGCCATCGATTTTGTTTAACCTCCTAATTAGATGTCACCACACATTTCGGATATTTTTTATTATGTTAATGTATTTAAGATGGTAAAGGATACTCGAGACATTTAAGCGTGTCCAGGTAATTTTTGTATTTAAAATTAATTGCTGCGTTGAATTAAATATGGATTTAAATAGCAAACATTCTGTAATTCAATGCACAGGTCAGAGTCGTCATTGTATGTGAAGGCGGTTAATGTTAAGTAATTCTAAAACAATAATTCCAAAGTTGTATAACAAAACTGAAAGTCTTACCGTCAAGATCTGTCTCATCAACATAGATTGACATTGCTTACAAAAAGAGTCTGGAGACTAGCCAATCTGAAAAAGAGATAAAAAAATGGCATGAAGAGTTTTAACAAAATATAATTATTTCTATCAGACACATATTTCGCGCAAACAAATTAGAGATTCTGAAGGAAACATGCATGTACAGCAACGAAACATGCATATTTATATCTTAAAGAATGATCTCTTACACTATACCCAAGCATATTTTTATTAACTAAAATCATTCGTAACTGGCATGTCATGATTATTAGTATGTATATTAACCGTGTTCTTCAAGCTACATTGTCACGGATTGTGTATTTCGTTTAAGACCTCTTAAGGATGTTATGTGAAGACTCATTACTTAAGGAAAAGGAAGAAAGTGAATAGACTCACTCATCTTTCATAGCAATTGACTCACTAATTTTATTCAAAATTTCTAAGGATCTTATAAGTTTTATATAGCAGAATGTTTAGATAAATTGAAAGAACCTCTGAATCTAGACTAGATTCTATTAGAAAGCGAATAAAAAACTACAATTAAACAAGTATAATTTCCAATCAATACTGACTGTTTCAATCCTGTTATCACATATAAAAATACTTGTTGGCGCCTGTATTGCAAAGATTTGTGTTACTGTAACCCCAACGCCAGTTTGGCGGTTATTCTGGAAGAATGTTTGTTTTTGTGAGATTGGCTTCTGCCATTCGTTCGTGTTGGTCGGATGTCTCCATTCGGGAGCATCATACTCAATAAATCACTAAAAAATATGGAATTTGTCTAAATTAATTGTCGTTTCGTAATTACAGTCCATTAATCAAAAGGACCAATACTAACATTCAGAAAATAATTTCATTTAATTAAACTTTCTAATTATTAAATGTAATCATCTTATTGTATCATTTTATGATTCTTTATCGTCGTCATGCAGTTCTTCAGTCAGGGTTTTCCTATTCATCCATCGCTGCTGGTTGAAGCTTATTTTATTAATGTGTATTTTTGTTTCATCGCCTACATATTGTCCTATGATTATCAGAAATTTATCTCACTAAAATTACTAAGTTTTATCTAATATCATTTAGAAATATTCGAGATTTCTCTAGATATATACTTGGACTCTAATAATTTGTGGAGAATCCAGTTTCAATACCGTTTTCATGCAAGTAAATACTTCAAGAAAATTTTCAAATTTGTTAGCGATTTGTTTAACGCTAATCCATGCAATTGTCAGACATTATTGAAGTTGTAACCCATACAATTAATTTATTCGCTAAACCATCTATTTGTTGGTCACGAATGCTAAAGATCGTGTTCTCTGACCAGAAATTTTTTTTGGATGAATATAGTTTCCTCTTCTCAAAACCGTTTTCACCTTATGCGATTTTCCAAATACAAATGTGTTCTGAAATGTTTCATATCCGTGGCACTTCATCATTCTGCTGAATAATGCAATCCATTTTATCTAATAAACAGGACTGAGCAAACCGCTGCTTCAGCCACTTCAAGAATTGAATAATACTATTTTTTATATTTATAGTGAATATGCACTAAGGCTCCAAAGGCACTAACAGCTGCTTGGATCCCCCTACCCCCCCACGGGGGATTTTCGCTTTTTGGAGAGAGCACCCTCCCCTCCCCATCGTGATTTCTCCAGTCTGACTCCCACGCACATTCCCATCCCCAACGCTACACCCCACACATGGGTGATTTATCGTCCGCCTCGAAGGATCATATTTCACTTTTTTGACCGAACGGGATGAATAGAAACAACATTGGAATTCCAAATCTTCATTAGCTCTACGCCAATTCTCACCGAGATTTCACATTGACGAATGGGTTTGGCATCCTGTGTTCCAAAAAAAGTGGATTGGAACACTGGCGAATGTCTCGCTTAACATAAGTCAATGTTATAATCGAAGAAGTGAACACACTACCTCGTTCGAATCAAGGACTGCAACAAAAAATAGACTTATTTAAAGATGACAACTTATTGAGGTACTTATTTCGAATCAAGCGTTTCACATTCTACATAAACACTGTGCTGAATGTTAAAAAAGTGTATTTCCTTTAAAGTGGTATTCCTTATAACTCCTGAAGGATCTCCTAACTTCCTATGGCCCATCTTGAAGTTCATCTATAACAGCCGAGCCAAATATATTTGGTAGAAGTCACTGTAAAATTTCGTCATTTTTTTGATTTTATGGACAGTTTCTGAAAAAATAATTTCATTTAAATCTGTCTTAGAAACTCCTACTAGATGTCCTCATCAATGTTGAAAAAATTGTAACTACTCAGAAGCTCAAAAATTACCACCAACTGCTGATCGTGGAGATGATTTGTGAAGTTTACCTTTCAGAATACTTATAAGTTGCAATACAATATAATGAAATTATTTCCTTTAATTGTTATTAAATTTTTTATACAGCAGATAAACAGCTTTTTGTTTAAAATTATCCTATCATTTCTAAAGTTTCCATCTTTGTATACGCCTGTGTAATGCGTGTGTTGTAACTCACGCAATGTTGCAACTGCGACAAATTTAAACTAAATATGAACCAACTCCAATTACCCTGTCTAACGCGGAAACCCGACTATAGTTGGAGATGGGCCGATAATTCCCGAAATTTCCTTGACCTTGAATCCAGTCTGGAATTTCCTCCTGCATTTTTTGCATCAATTTGAGCTTCTGTGAGAATAGAAAAAAATAATTGTACATCGACAGGCATTTTATTCCTTGCGCACAGGCTGGAGAATGCGTTCTTGATGGCCTCTATGAATCATTTTCATCCTTTAATGATCGTTCGATCATCAGATCAAGGACAAGGAATTGATGTATGTAGCCTTCAGGAAACAAAGTAGATGGTTTAAGATTAACCGGTTTCTCTTTTTCAATGGATAGCCCTTGATGTAACATCAAATAGAACATTCGAGTAACAAAATGATTCTTTTTGATAGTTTGCATATCGGTTAATTAATTGGAATCCGAAACAAAGTTTATGCTTAGTTATATATGAATATTCCCTAAAATTTTCGAGCTTCTTTCATAGAATTTTTATTATTTTGTTTTTCTCTATTCGAGTGAAAGAGTGTAGAAACGTGAAGAAAATGTTATCATTTTAAAAGTCCATATCCTTTCGTGCTTACTAATTACTGGTTGTCAGTTGATTATTAAGCGTTATCTTCATTTATTTCAACACTAAATGTCTTATGATTTGAATTTAATTATGATGAAAAAATGTTTGTTGAAAGATTCAATTTTAACAATGCAATAAAATAATTAAAGCAATGCCAAAATTTACAGGAACAATGCAAAAATAACAACTAAATATAAAATTTAAAAAAAAATTGATTTACTTCTATAAAAGGAATTTGTTTCATATAGAGATTATCGAAAATAAATGTAGAATTTAAAGATCATCTATAAGTAAAATATGAAATACATATATTGTAATTCATCAAAGTGAATTCATTTATTTTAAATCGGCACATATTTCTAGAAATACTTATGATACTTTTGACTAATGCTATTTTGCCAAATGCTATGCTCGTTCTAAATTAGCTTTACTATGTTATTGTGTATTCCAATCGTACCGTTCTTATTTGCTTGGTTTATTTGATTTTTTAACGACTATGCATAGTATTTCGGTGTTCGTTGTGAAATTTGTAAATATGTAAATATTTGACTTTTGGTATAGTCAGGAGACAATCAGAATGATGCCAATACTACTTTATCATAAAATGATGAGGATGAAGCGTGTAGGCAATCACAAAGAGGCTTCAAAAAGATGAAAGTACTACAGGAAAATAATTGCTCGTATGAGAAAAGTAAAAGGGAGCTGCAATATTTTTTATATTATCAATCGACACTCATGGATTATCAAAATATATCAAATTAAATTTTTATTTCATTTTAGTCGCCAAAAACTAGAAATTATGAAAAAAGCAGTAGTGTCTAGGAAAGCTAATTAATTTTGTAACTAAATTTTAAAATTTTGTTGTCTACCCCCTATAATCCTCGTTACTTGTAGGCGTCTATAAACTTTTTGCCCCCAGCCCCACTCATAACTCTCAATCCCCTCTACAGAGTGAATCTTCATATATTTTTGAGCTGGTGAGAAAAAGATGAAGAGTTCTGTTGAAGAAAAACCATAGCGTCCACACCTTTCCACATCAGAATGTTTTTCAGAACCTAGATTTGGCTCCAAATTAAACGTCAGTTTCCCCATATATCTCTAAATATGTAATATTTTTGGTTGATATAGTCTGAGAATCCTTTTCTCAGGAACAAATATTAGAAGACGTGCTAATTTTGTGAATGTTTGTTTCCTGCAAGAGGTTTTGGATAATTCTAGTATATTCTTTAGAGGGGGGCTGGCTCCATTGCTCAAGGCTTCACAATCCCTATAGTAATGTCGTGGTCATTAGTGCGCTGGTCACACTGCTATTATTGCCATGTAGTCATTATTGCCGGTCACCGTTTAACAATTTCACAGGAACAGCCATCCAAAACACCTTAAGGATCGCATGAGAATACATCAATTTTACCTAATGTTTCATAAAAAAAATTGTCCCCTGTCACCCAATTAAATATATCTAGTGTATTTTCAACTTCGCTAGTATGGGAAAGTTTTTCACTTAGTTATCAATGAAGAAAGCTAATTTTTGGGCTACTTTATTATTTGTGACGTGTTGTGTTTATGCCTCATTTTTATTTTGTAGTGTTACATATATCGGTTTTTATGATTCACAGTGAGCATGTTAAGGAGAGTTATGGGCATGTTATTCTAAACCATACGATGTAAAGGTTCAAACTCAAATCTTTAAGGAAAGTTGACATAAGGCATACCAATAGTGTAGCTTTGAACCGTCTCCTGCGCTTTCACCATAGGTTATTTGATAGCATCAAAAAATTTGAGGTCGGCCATAACCGATCGGAATTCGAATTGTTAGGAGTCATCTTGGGAACAGATAGGAACGTCTCTTGAATTGTGGCCAGACGTCCTGTGGCATGTTTCTACTTACTCCTATGCACAACCAAAGCCGTATTCAGTGGTCCCGTGAAAGAGCTGACTGGATGTCCATATGGAACGAAAATATATTTACGGACTATAGCTGCTTTTGTCTCGATGCTACTGACAGTCTGGCGCTAGTAAGAAGATTCCATTGAAAGCCGTTAGCGATTACATTCTAACTTAGACATAGCGGGTCAGCTCCGGACATAATTACTTGAAAGTGGATTTTAAATGACAACAGGACCTCCTTCGTTACTATTCCGATATCCCGGAATGCAGAACGTTACAATAAAATGCAATTCTTCCATTGAGATATCGTTCATGAACGGAATTTCGAAGGCTGCTTGCAACATGAAAATACCAAGCCACATATCTCAATTGAAAACCAGAGTGTGCTCTGAGATGTCATCACTCTACTATGGCTGTAATTATTGGCATTTGTATCACTTGTTGAGTAGGGGTGGAATATTATTAGAAGGCAGCTTTGTTATTATCCTACAACTATTTTTCTTGATCTTACCGAAAGGATGTAATAAATGTGTGTATCTTTCCTACACTTTGTGTTTGGATGCATACAGGGTTTTATACCTGCATTCAATAAGATGACGACTACATGGCTTTTTATAGAAAAGTTCCATCACATTTTAATGTTTTTATATTATATTTTTTTAGAGTAAATGAGTTATATTACAGGGTGATTTATTTTAAACTGACGGTACTCAGAGCCTTCTGTAGCTCGATATGTCAGCTGAAATGCCACCAAATTTGGTAGGGTGACTAATCATGACATGGGGAAAAATTCTGTAATAAAAAAATTAGTTCAAAAAGTCGCCGGTAGGGGAAAATGTGGCGCTGTTTTAGCTTACACAACTGAGAATTAGGCAAATAAAAACAAAGAAGAAATTTAAGTGCAAAGCCGCTTTGATACAGCAAATGAAGTCCCCGAAAGGGTTACAGAGATGAAATTATATTGCACCATAGCACCAGACCTCTTTCAGTGTGACCACCCTTCACGTGGACCACACATTGCATTCTGTACACAACATTCTCGACGGTCGAAAGTAACGTGTCACTAGGAATGCTCAGAACAGTCCATAATATGTTGTCCTTTAAGGTCGTCAACGTCGGGACCCCACCTAGATAGACCTTTGATTTCAAATAACCCCACAGGAAAAGTCGCATGAGGTTAGATCCGGAGAGAATGGACATGAAGAATGTTGTTTACAGGATGCAATGTGTAGTCCACGAGAAGGGTGGTCACATTGAATTACATTGAAGGGTCATCACAAGTCCTCGCCGAGGAAGTAATTTTATTGAAGGGAACTATGGTGCACTGTAATTTCATTTCTGTAACCCTTTGGGGCAGTTTATTTGCTGTATCAGAGCGGTTTTGCACTTAAATTTCTTCTTTGTTATTCATTTGTCTAATTCTCAGTTTTGTAGACTACAACAGCGCCACATTTTCCCCTATCGGCGACATTCGGAACTATTTTTTTTATTACAGAATCTTTTCCCCCCATGTCGTCATTAGTTCCCCTACCAAATTAGGTGGCATTTCAGCTGACAGATCGAACTACAGAAGGCTCTGAGTACTGACAGTTTAAAACAATCGCCCTGTATATACGATTTAGGAATAAATGAAAAATATACAATTCCCAAAAGTTCTTAAAGTAGAAGCTGTAGTTATTATACAGATATTGCCAGTTTCAAAAGTTGTTGCCAAACGACAAAATCAAAGGTTTATTGTTCATTCCTAATACATTTTTCATGTCACTACTCATGCATGCACTAAAACTTCTGTCTGTGTCAAAAGCTAAATTCCTCCTAGAAGTACAGGCCTAAAGCTATATGTATAAACTTTATTAACTACATCATAGCTGCGATCACCATAAAAATTCTAATGCCTGTCGGAATATATAATTTAATTAAAACTGAGAATAAATAAAAAAATAATCGTTGTGATCACTCTCTCAAGAAAAATAAACTCAATGTATAATAAGCAAGTTGAAGTAGTGCTTTTAAAAATGAAGGATCATTATGAATTAAAAACAAAAGTGACACATTTCAAAACTGAATAAAGTTGCATGTATGAGATTGGAACAGTATGGAAGAGAAAATTATCAAAAGTTCCTGTGTGATCCAGTATACAAAATATTAAGCAAATAAAAAAAATGGACCAAATTTATAATGTAAGAAAGATGTTTAATTAAACTTTTCCAACTTAATTTCCGTTTTCTAATTTTCTAATTCCCTTTTTTTCTGTATATAACTCTCAAATATTAATTTCATTTTGTCGTGTTTCAAGTAGAGAATAAACAAATTTTGGAAGATTTGAACCAGGTATGCAGAGGTATTGTAAATTCAGTTCAAGCGCTAATATTTATATAATAATGCTAACAGAATTATTTGAGAAACGAAAAGTGCCAAAATGATACTTTAGTTCGATTTTAAACGCACGAAATGATTATTTATTTGAAAGTTATCTTTTTGCTTAAAAACACTCATTATTTCATTTTTCTTCAATGAGATTTTTGATTACAATATATGAAGAATACTTTTCAGATTATTCCATTTGTCATAAATTTAAGGGTACGTCATTTTTTTATTAATTTATGGTTTTAATTCCATTTAACTTACTTTACTAGCAGAAAAATATATTCCAAGAGCTTAAATTCTCAAAATTGAAGTTCCCATATTAAAAACAATACTTAAGTATAATTTCTTTTCTATATATACCACAAAATTAATTTGCTTTAGGAACACAGAGATTATAAGGAGGTTTCTTGTGTCATTAACACAATTTTGATAATTTTTGATGACTAATCTTACAGATACAGATTTATATTTTTCCCAATATGACAATCATAGTTATCTGTAGAAGTCGATATGTTTAGATAATTGTTTGCATTTATATGTATAAAGTAGATTGTAAAATATACCAAAACTAAAGTTACTTTATGAAAACAAAATATAATTTAAATAATATCAATGAAGGAATAAGAAGTTCTTAAAATTAATACTGGATGTCACTTTGAAGACAAAATTTCCACCATTTATTTAATAAATAATGGAAATCTATACTTACGAAATAACTATCTTCTGAATCAGAGGTTCCCAACCTGTGGTACGCGTACCTCTAGGGATACGCGAAGGGCTGGTTGGGGGTACGCGAAATCAAAGTTGGTAATGGCGGAAGAAGGAAAACATAAGGAATTAAAAAAGTTACGGAATTTTCTTTCCCCAAGTGAATGCTTACTATTTAATAACTATACCACTTGAAAAGTTGATTATTACAGAATAATTTTTAGCCATCCTTATAAGTTAATGCGAAATTATTACAATACTGATTTCATTTGTTTTGGCGTCTAACTAATACTATTGCAAAAATGCAATAAATGGTAAAATAAAAAAAATACCTTTCCGCAAATGTTATTAATTCGAGTCATTTGACTCTTAAGCTAATATAAGCCCTTGACGTTATTTATAAAAACTTCTTTGAATAGACAGATGATTGGTGTGTGTGTGTGGAGGGGAGGATATGACAGTAGGGGGTACGCGAAATTATAAAGATTAATAGAGGGGTGCGCGAGGGAATAAAGGTTGGGAATCCCTGTTGTGAATCATCTACATTTATGAGTAGAAGAGGTGATTGCAACACCTCATAATGAAATTTAAATTACATTTCGCATCATTTCCCGAGTATTCGACGGAAACATTTAATTTTTTTAACACAGCGTCGTGTCTCAGCCGTCACGATAGCAAACACCAACCTGCAGTTCGATTTCCAAACTCCCGATTATATTAAATTGTATATGTATTTACACCTGTAAATTCCATGGGCTTATTGTTCGGATTAATCTTCAATTTTAACTGGAACATGCATAATGTGTGTGCAACATTTTCCGAATGTTTTAATATATAAGTTGCGTAAAATTATATTTTTATAAAAGCTTTATCAATACATTTATTACAAAAACGCAAGTAATTTTTATGATTTTCCTTTAAATGAGTCAATTCATTGGGTAGCTCATTAGATTCACTGGCATGTACTTCATTGGCGAAATTTTTTTGACTGTTGAAATGGAACAAATTTTGCTGAAACACTTTAGAGAATTCTGTTTATTATTATTCGGTTAGTTTTACCCAGAAGATACTCGATTTGTTCTATTCAGAAGATATTCATTTATATTTATTCAGAAGATATTCATTTATATTTATTCAGAAGATATTCATTTATATTTATTCAGAAGATAATTGATTATTATTATTAAAATTCTAATTAATCGAATATTATTATAAATAATAAGAACGATTTTTCTTGTAATTGAAAAAGGGTAATTTAGAATATTTTTATAAAATTTCCAAGGAAGACAATCTAGCAGTGAAGAATATAATTAAAAAATAATACCAAGCTAACAATCCACATTAATGAAAATCGATCAAAAACTGAGACTCTAAAATTACAAGAAATCTGAAGTTTCCCTTTGCGCTTAAGCTTTTAAATACATTATGCAAATTTTATACAAGGAAAATCTATAGAGATGAAATCACTAATTTCGCAACTAGTATGAAAGAATAGGATTATTTGCTCTACTGATCAAATCAATTGTAATTCATATTCTAATGGAACTCGGAAAGAAAGACTACTTTCAAAATCGCCTGGAATGTCTTGACGATCTTAAATACAAACTTTCTTTCCGAAGAAGACCTTCCTTGTATGATAAAAATCTTCTTTTTTTCCTCCTTGCAAATGAATAAGGCTAGATAATGATGTGAATGTATGACCATGGCGTAGTGAATCCATGACCGCCAGAACTCAAATATCTTGATGCATTTTTAAAATATTGCCAAAAATTCCAAGTATTGTCAAATGTTCAATGATAACAATCTTATAAAGAGAATGAATGAAATGTTTTATTCATCTATGGGTACATAATATACACATACAGACAATGACGCGTTGCAAGATAATAAATACCTCTCGCATTGGCTTTACGGAAAGTGTAAAGTTCCTGAAAAATGCTGCAAGCTACAAAACTTGTGAGAAATTCCTTATTGTACAAAACAGTGTGTCAAAACTTTAAATTTATTCTAAGTTCAATTCTGAATCGTGTGTTAACAGAAGAAAAAATCTGCCTCGTTTTTCAACGGCTTTATTATGGTTTTGAATTACTGCTAATATTGAAGTAAAACTAGTGTTTTTTATTTATAAAAGCAAAGAAATTTATTCAAATTATATGGTATGAAACCGTCTACCTTAGTAACCCTCAATTTTATAAACGTCTGACATCATTCACTCATACTCTGTTATTATTGCTATTTTTAAAGAAAGGTGAAACTATATCTAAAGCCAGTATATCTTCTTTGATAGTATTAAGGGGAATATTACTAGTTATTCATTATCTTAAAAATGCATGGCAGCTAGTCTAATCTCTTGAATTTTAGTTTTTTTTAAAATTATTTAACCCTTCTTTGCATGATTTTTTCTTTATTGGTGAAATAAATCAAGGTGATATAATTCATGTTCAAAATTAAAGGAAAAATGGTTAAAAAAATCTTAGTATATATTTATAGTATAAATTTAGCAAAAAACAATATGATATGGAAATTTCCATCATCATGCAAAGTTAGATTAAACGCAAACTTTTTCAGAAATTGCTCTAAAAATAACAGAAACACATGTTACAAACCTTTCATCCACATCACTTTTTTAGCAATAGAAACTCAAATATAATAAAACAAAATTAAAAACGAAATCATACGTTTATTGCAACTACAACAAACAGCGGAATGACAACTTCAAGCTCGTTTTACTGATAGTGACACTTGCTTATTTTTGACAGCTATGTTTTTTTTATGCAATGGACATTAAAAAGGTATCCAGACACGATCAACTTAAAGTGAACTTGTTCTTTTATATAATTTTTGGGCATTCAATGTTATGATGGAAATTTCCACGATCATGCAAAGAAGGGTTAAAGTCGTTGAAATAAAAATATGCAATAAGTTATGCACGACTTGAAATAAGGTTAAAGCATTTGTGCCGTATCTGCCGTCAACTTATTACGGAAAAGACTGTGTTAAAAGTTAAATTCCCGTTATGTGAGACGGATTGTATGGTTTAGTGGAAGAACATAATTTTCGTTTGTTAAGAAAGTGCTTGGATTATTCATTATCCATTATTGTATCTTATATTGATATCGATATTATATTATCTTGGATTATTGTTATCATATTATTAGTTACCGCGATACTAATAAACACTGCAAATCTCTATGATCTAATTTAATCACGGTTGTGGCAAATCTAAACAAGAACTTTTACAAGATTAAATAGATGGGTAATAAAATAAATCGAGTTTTTAATACATGGCTTTAGGAATCTAAAAAATTTACTAATCTAAAGCTTAAATTTTAAGACAATAGAAAATTACAAATGTTAAAACAATAGAAAATTTTTTAAAAAATTTCAAAATTAGAAAAATAGGAAACAGAAGAAGTAATCAATGATGATAACAATACACCTTTTTGCGCGCCAAACGCAGCAGCATCCAGTGCTTGCATCATACATTTTACTACAACTAACCAACCCATCACTAAAGAATTAACCAACAAAAATACCCCAATAATAAAATATCCAAAAACACATAATATAAAGGGTTTAATTAATCTTTAATTGATTCAAACATTTTTTTAAATAATCTGTTTAATTTTATTAATTGTAACTGTTAAATTTTAAGAGATTCTTAAATTAAAAAGATATTGCAATTGTAGATACATATCTTATGGAGAAAAATAAGAGAGTTTGATAATTAAAGGGATAGAACGGGCAATGTAATTTATGAATCCTTTTTAACCGCGTCTTTCAGAATAAAAATATAGGGCCGCGGTGACCTAGTGGTAGGGTCCCGGCCTTGGGGCCGGAAGGCCCAAAGCCCGAAACCCGATTCCACCGACGATCCGCCGTGCATGGGGCCCGATGCACGCCAAATCATACGTAGTGGCCAAATGTCCTCCCGTTGGTGTGGCGTGAAGGCTTGGAGAGGGGGGCGCTAGCTCAGGTGCCGTCCTCGTCATCTGACCGTGGTTCAAAATTACAAGGTCCGTCCCAAAATAGCCCTCGTGTTGCTTCAAAACGGGACGTTAATATAACTAAACAGAGTAAAAATACTGTAACTTTTACTGTCTTAGTCGATCGCCTGTTCCAATAGCTTAGTGAGGCTCTTCAAAATATGGAATCAGCAATTTCTTATCTTTTGCATTCCCCCCTTTTTCAGAAGAAATATATTCCCCGTTTAGAGGTTTTAAAATGTCGCACCAATTTGACCCTCTCTTTCTATGATTTGGCATTCACAAGTGATACTGACGGCTTCGCGGCTAACATTCCAATATGGACATATGGTAGAATCATGAAATTGCAATCCAATACCATTTATCTTTAAAAATCCACTATTTGCAATAAAAGACATTTAATGCCATAAAGTATGACTGCACTCCTTCAAGAAATGTCATCACCAACAACACTGCGCGTATATTCTAAGATCTGCTCGTTTTAAGAAACAAAAGCTTTCAACAATAAGAAATCGAAAATTGTGTTAAAGAAACAAACACCCGAAACCCCGCCAGTTAAAACTTGTAGAATTTTTTGCATATAAGAAATGAACATAAAAACTAGTATCAAGCTTTATGTACTTTGGACAGTCTCCAGTCCATCGTACTTCTTTTATTTTGATTTTCTATAATTAGAAGACTTCTTTTCTTCGAAAATATTCTATTATTGGATTTCCTGCGTGTCCCAAGGGATGCATTTTACAAATTGCGTTAAGCTAAAATAATGGCTATAAAAAGATAGCTGACTTCAAGCTTCTCTTTAATTCTCAAAATAATGAGTTTTGGCAATGATACTTTGTCTTAGTCAGCATTCTTTCAGTTTCGAACTCATTATTTTTCAAATGGACCTCTCCTTTCACGAACAAATGACGGTATCGCCATCTATTGAAAAAACATACAGTAAAATATTGATCTAGCTTTTTTTGAATTGTGGAACGAAAAGTTGTTGAAGAAATGTAAATTTAGTAAGCCTTGTTAAACTTCCGTTAGAAACATTAATATATTTGTATTCTAGGAGCGATACAATGCGTTTAAGAAATGGACATTAAAGCATATGTAAAAATATTATATTGAAACTCAGTGGCGGACTGGGTCTGAAAATAGTGATTGCCATGAGTCAATAGGGGCCCTATCACATCTACACTGCCAGCTTAAATTGTATATAATTTTATTTCCTACAAATACAATAAATGAAATTAATAATAAATAATAATATAATAAATTAATGATTATATTTTTATTATTTAATAATAATAATTAATTATAATTTAATGTAATATTTTTCTAGTATAAAAATCTGTCAAATTTATTACTAATTACAGTATTTATACATATTATATATTATGAAAGTAAGAAATATCAAATATAATTAGAATTTAATGATTAAATATTAATTAATTTTGGTGGTTGTACTGTAATTTTGAACTATACTGGAATTTTGAGATTTTTTTCAACCAAACTGAAAATAAAGTGCAAATCATTTACCATTTAATTTTTTTAAATAAATATTTCTTTCTGTAAAAGATTAACAACTCAAAAGTACAGAAGTGTATTACAAACTTTTGAGTTCACTAGATGACTGTGCAAATCTATCAATAATTATTCCGAATCGAAATAATATAACAATTCCATTTGAATAGAGAATAAAATATAGGTTTATAAGTTCTCCTCAGAAAATGAATTTCGAATTTTCACTAATATTATTACATTATTCCTCACTCAAAAATGGATTTAAAACTCCTTAAAGACATAGTTCTTTCAAATTTAATTTTATATCCTGGGGGGAGGACGTATTGACTTACGTGTAAGGGGGCCAACTTGCCATCAGGCAAGCTTGCAACCTTGCCAGTCCGCCACTGTTGAAATTTACAAAACGCTATATATTAAAAAGAAGACATGAAATTTAACATTTAATGAAAACATTTTATAATTTTTAGTACCACTGTGTTGAATTTTAACATTTG
Source organism: Araneus ventricosus (assembly GCA_013235015.1). NCBI lineage: Eukaryota > Metazoa > Arthropoda > Arachnida > Araneae > Araneidae > Araneus > Araneus ventricosus. The sequence goes on from BGPR01000492.1 coordinate 254,918, forward strand.
ATTGGCGCAGTTTGGCCAAAAATGGCTCTTGCGCCATTAAACCTCAAACAACCAAACCCTGTTTTGCCAAAGTTGCTCTGATTTCATATGAGCCCAGTGTTCGAATAACTCAGCCAGCTTCAGCATGCAAAATGACACAAATTAATTTTATGAATTTAAAAGTAACGATTCAATTATTTTAAAATGTATTTTTTTGGTTCTTACATTCGGTTTTTTTTTTCTTTCTTTTTGTTCTTTAAAGAAAATATAATTTTTTCTTTCTTTAATATAGATTTACGAGTTAGTGTTTCAATCGTTGTCACTAATTCAGCCATGGAAAGGTGAGATTTGAGGATATGCAAAGAAAAATATTCAATAAGTGACTAAAAGATGGCCATTTTATTTTTATGTTTATTTATTTACTTTTCATTCTTCTTGACTGCGTGGTTAGGAAATAGAAATTCTATTTCTTCTCCTTTAAAAAAATAGAAAATATTGACCTGCTCAAAAATTTGTGTCACCATATTTCCAGAGAACTCTTTTTTCTTAATTTCATTTTTTTTTTTTTAGCTTTTTATCTTATTTAACCCCTTAAGTCTCGCACCCGTCATATTGACGTGCATCGAATTATCGCATTTTTAGGCTTATAAACTAAAATTTAATCATTAATTAGCTTTATAATTTGACACAAAAATTACGTAGAATCCATAAGCATCTCAAGTATTCTATGCCTTCTTAGATGAATGAAAACGACAGCTGCTTTCCAAAACAGGAGGGGTCATCTTATTAGATAGCAAAAAATGCGACCCTTAAAGGGTTAAAGTGGAGGAAATATGGATAAATCTGTCTCATTTGAATTTTGCAGTGGAAATTCATTAAAAAACCTTGCGCTTCGTTTGGATAACCAAAAATTATTTCCCATATCGTTAGTCTTGCCCACATTAATTAAGGTAAAACCGGAAAAATTGTGCATTCATTATCTACTGTATATTACGGGGAACTGTCCTTCAAAGAAATAACTTTACGTGATACAGCTATTAACTATATTATGACACGTCGCTGCTACATGAGAACAGCAAACGGTCTTGATAAGTTTGATTTCAGAATCAAGCATGTTACTTGACTGTATGTAAAATGGTCGCATTTCGAAGCAATTCGGACAACAGAATAAATATAATATAAGAAATAAGTGTGAATTACCTCTGAATGGTGCCCATCAAAATTGTATTTCTTATTGATTACTGAGATGCTGTTAATTGATTGGAAAATATTGACCTCTTTCACTCTTTATTTAAAATTTATAAAATGAGGCCAGTCTCTGCCATAAGTCTACCAAGCTACCCATTAAGAAAAGTACCTCGGTTTCCTGTAATACATACATTTTTCATTTATTACTGAGTGGTTATGTGACTGTTGTCTTCGCAAATGAATCTGAAATAGTCTTTGAAATTTTATAAACAAAATTCATGCACTCTTTTTGGTAGTTGCTTAATTAGCTATTTGATGAAATCCTTGATGCTATCTCAAGAATATGCACATTAATGGAAATTTTTGGAATAATTCTAGACGAATTATAATCATAAACATACATTTCTTTAGAATTTTTATATTGATATTGTATTATTCTTTGAGAAGTTTGCATTGACTGTAACAACAGAGATGGACAAAAGTTTAATGCAAAAGCAATATTGATAAAAAAAATTATATGTTTGTTAGTTTTGTTAGATTACAAAGCCTATTCGAAATTTCGCAAGGGCTGTTAGAAATGGCATTGCATTTCTGACCCATGGTCAGATGATTAGGGTGACACCTTCAACGGAATACTTTACACCTATTTACACACCATGTCAGTTAGATGAAGTTTGACCGACAACAACAGATTCAGCGGACACCAGATTCATATATCCGATGTGTATTCGCTAGGATCGGGTATTCTATTTCTATGTATTTTATAAGGTTAAAGTAAAGTTTACGGTCCACACACACACACAGCCCTTTCTCTTCGCTTTAGCTCGCCAATTCCTTGTCGCCAAGCAGAAGATGGATTGACGACGTCAGAACATCTGTTTAGGTGCGCAGGAATGTCCCTATTCGTGTCTTGTTCGCGCAGGAATCGTTATATTTTTATTTCGCGCTTAGCGTTGCGATTTTATTGGTCAGGTATGTGCTATCTACGATTTCATTGGTCGATTTCTTCGAATTTGAATAAAACTGCGTTTGGAATTGAAATTCTCGTTTTTGGAAAAAATTAAAAAAAAAAACTCACCTAGATTCCTAACATTCAATGAAAAAGCGAAGTTACTATTTTAACGCTTTGTTGAAAGCGAAGCCACTGATGGTTTTTTTTTTTTTTTTGTTAGTTTAAAAAATTTGCCCGGAACCCACCGGAAATGTTCTCACATCGCAAAGCTATCGTGCTCTTAGCGAAAAAAAGTTGGCGATTATAAGTGGGGAGGAACGGTTGTGCACCGTAAACTTTACTTTTACCTTTTATAAAATATATACACATTAAATATTCCGTAAGGCTAGCGCAAAATGTTTTCAATTTACTCGTTATTTGTTCAATTTCTTCTAGTATATATTCTTCCTTTTATAAATTTTATTTATAATGAAGCAATAACGTCAAACGATTCACAATATTCTGCATCTTCACAAGAAAGACATTAGAAAACAGAAATTTGTCATACAATCTAAATCATAAAGCTTATTTTAAAGTTTACTCCAACCTACAGTCCTCTAAAAAGATTCTAAAAAAGATTTTAAAAAGAAATTTAAAAGTTGTCATATTCTGATCCATGTTTTGACTGATATTTGGCTACGAACCAGAATAACTTTTTAAAAACTAAATAATATCATTTTGCCCAGTTTTCCTTAATTTTGAATTTTTTCCCTTTTGGCTATGTACAAACCTACCTAAATTTCTACTCATTTTAATACATTTATTATTAATTACTAGCTGATATACCTGGCTTTGTTCGTGATGAAAATAGTTTCATGTCATTTATTAATAGCAAATTAACTATTTAATTAATGTCAAGAAACCTTCCTTTTGTTTATGTATTATGCTTAAGTGGGGTAAGCTTATATATTACCCCACGGGGGGTCCCACGAGTACATGGGTGAGAAGCAGCCTGATAAGTAAGCGGGGTCTCGGTTCGTTGATGAGTTCAATAATGATGGCGTTGCTCTTCTGGGAACATCGCCGTAAGTGGGTCGTATCCCTGCAATTGGGGTCGAGGCGCATGTTCTGCTCGTAATGGGGACTATTAGTCAATCGGCCAGCTTGGAGATATATAAAATAAATATAATATTTCCATTCGATAGGAATGACAACCCCTAAGATAAAATAATTTTTTCTATATAAGAAACTGTTTTGAATTAGTAAAAAAAATTAACTATTTGAAATCTTCACTAAAACTTTCCTTATGTTTCATAGCATTCGTAAGCAAAATTTGAAGAAAATCGATAGAGTAGTTTGGATTTCAATAGCTTAAAATCGTTTATGAATTTCACTTTTATTTTGCTATAATGATTTTTTTTATCATTTGCTGAAAATTATTTTACATTATTTTTAATTTATTTAAAACAACCCTTTCTTTAAGCTTTCTTTGATTATATACAACTCTTTCTACAGCTATCTTTAGTACATTTATTAAACCATGGATCTATTTTTCAAGGTCTGCTTTATTCGAGTATGCTTACAAAATATCTTAGTCAATAAATTCATATCATACCATAACTTAACTTTAGGAATTATCCTTTACTTCATCCTTCGCGAAATTCAGTGAAAAATCTACTACTATGTATGCAACCAGCGGGAGTGGTCTGCACTATACTTTCTCGTATACTTCCCCAAAAATGTGCTATTTCCCCTCCTCCCGCGTGGATAAAAAGTATTCGAACCTACTTTAACCCAGAATTCAATGACTACCAGAAGGTTTTTCATTGTAAATTATAGTGATTGTAAAATATTTATGTGAAGAATCATATTCAAAGAGATGCGTGCCGATAAAAACACACACTGCTTCCACTCCTGCCGGCTCAAGGACAAAGTGACGTAATGCTTCCGGGTTCAGAGAGATTCCTACCAGTATGCATATACATGGAGAATCGGATTAAAAAAATTGAATATGCAATTTGAACGCCTTTTTTTTAACCTGTTGGAACGAAATTTGGGCACAGATCTATAATTAATGTTAGCAATCGCCATACCAATTTTTATTTATCTAAGCCAAAGGGTTTAGGAGATATAATTTTTACAAGTATGCGATTATACAGACAGACAGGCAGTCAACTCTTTGACGGATTTGGCCCAAAATTTTATAGGGACCTACATTCATGATGATAAAACTGTGTACCAAATTTTATCCATCTACCTATTCAAGTTTTTGAGTTATAGTGTTCACATGAACATGGACAGACGGACTTCCCGTAGACGGATTTTGTCCAACATTTCATAGAAACCTACAAATAATGTGTAAAGATCACATACCAAATTTTATCTCCGTAGCTCTAATAATTTTCGAGTTATCGTGTTCACAGACAGACAGACATAATTCCAAAATTGTGTTTTTCGGGCACAGGGAGGTCTAAAACGTAGAGATTCGTCAAAATCTCGAGTTTGAATCTTTAGACGATTAGAATACTTTCTCTTTGTATACTATATATTCGAGAAAGTAAAAAAGCAGGAGTGATGAGTTATACGAAACTAAGAATACACAAAAATTATGAGGGGGGGGTTGTTATTTCCTAGGATTCTTTGATAGAGTTTGCCAGTATGCAGAAAAGTTTTCAAAGGTGAGTAGAATAGAACTTGGAGCTCATAAAAACTAACATGTAAGGATTTTATATATATAAAAGAATCATAAAAGATAGAAAAATCAAAGACGTAATATTTTATTTAAAAACTTGTGTCGACGCACATGTTTCACAAAGAAAAGCTTTCTTCAAAAATATACTTTTTTGTAAAATTTCCACAACAAATGGGAACTGGCTGCACCGAAAACAGAAATATTCCTATTTAAATAATATTGAAATTATTGATATTAATTTCTATGAATAATATGGCAGAAGATTTAGGCTTTGTGTAGTTATATTAAAGCCCCATTTTTAAGTAACGTGAGGACTATTTGGGGACGAATTTTGAACCGTGGTCAGTTGACGAGATCGACACTGAAACCGACATCGTAGTCATCTGACCATGGTCTGTCAGAAAGAAACATTTTAATTGATAATATTTTTCACAAATATATTCTATTCTTATTAAAATTAATGAAATCTACCGAGATAAATATGTTAATTGTGAAAATATGTTATCTACTTAAATACCCTGTTTTAAACTAATTTTTCATCATTGTACTCGGACTTATGTGCCTTTATATGTATTTAAACAAAAAGTAACACACACTTAATGCATATGTTTCATTAAAAGAGGAGCGCAATGTGAGTAATTGAAGGTAAAAGTAACACACTCTTAATGCGTATGTTTCCTTAATAGAGGAGTGTAATATGAATAATTGAAGATAAAAGTAACACACTCTCTCTTAATGCGCATGTTTCCTTAATAAAGGAGTGTAATGTGAGTAATTGAAGGTAAAGTAACACACTCTTAATACACATGTCTCCTTAATGCATGCAAGTTAATGAAGGCATTTCTCAGAAACCTAAATTCCCATAGCAGATAATTTCTTATCAGGTTGATTTACTAACATTTTGTCAATCTTATTTTTTAGTCCACGTATGTTACATAAATTTTTTCCTTACTCCAAAAACAGTATGTAAGTATCGAAAGACAAGAAAAACATAGTGATTGGCTGCACTCCAAAATGCAAACCAGCTTGTTGGCAAAAACAGGCATTTTTTATTCTCTCGTTTATTCTCTTGTTCCGTTGTTTGAGGTGAAGAAGTTCGATCAAAATCTAAAATAGCCAATTCATTTGTTTTCTTCAGAAAGTTTCTTAAAAATAGTCAACAGCGGAGAGTGGAAAGCAACACAGCAGCAGTGACATAGCTATAGGGGGCCGTAAGGGCGGCAAAATCAGACATGTAGGAAAACAATTTTATAACTAAGAAGAGCAGCGGCACTAGTTTAATCATTGTGTTCATATATATATATAAAAGAGGCGAAACATAATAGGAAAATAATAAAATAAGATAACTGAAATTCATATCAAATTCGAAAGGATATGAAAAAAACGAATTGAAAGTATATCCGAGTTAAGATAAAAATGCGAATAGTAACAGATGGAAAATATATACATAAATATATCACATAAACAATGAATGCGCTAACAGCTGCAATTCCAAAAGCGCTGTGGTAGATAGAGCATAAATCGTAAAATGAAAGAGTAGAAAATGTGAAATGAAAAACGCACTAAAAGCATAATAACGTTTCTTCAGGGTTTAATTTAACGTTTTAATTATTCAAAACTCCTCTCTCTGTTTTTCGGTTTGGTTTGACATTAGGCATGAAAATAAGTGTTTTAGGCCTTACGGCGTAACTGATTACAAGAAAGTGTCAAACTGTTTATATTTAGCAATTCACAATAACTTCATCCCCTGAAGAAACGTTATTGTGCTTTTATTGCGTTTTTCATTTCACATTTTATACACTTCCATTTTACGATTTATACTATATATATATATACATATTGTAACCATGGTGGACGCGCGATTTTGCAACCTGTCTGCAGAAATCATGGGTGTCAAACGACGATTTGCGTTATTAAATCAATTTTTAACTCTGGAATTTATTTTTTTATTTTGAGGTTTATGTAAATTGTAAAGGAAGGGCGGTATACTGAAAGTTTTCCCTGGGCGTCGAAAGTTTCAGATATGCCACGGCACAGCAGGCAGTGATTCCTTTGGATAAGATTCCGATTTTTTCAGAACCTATTAGTTGAGTCGCTCAGAAGCCAAAGCGGATAAGTCCATTTGTTGATGTCTTCTGGTTTTTGTAAATTTTTGACGGAATTAGTAACATTATTTTTAGTTATTAAAAGATTCACTCGTTGCTTCATTAGAAGACTTTATATACTTTCCCTAATCAAATTAATAAACCAAAAATTATAAAAATTATTGTATTAAAAAACATGAATTTTCTCAATTTTTTTTCTGGACTTCTCCACATTGGCTTCTGAACGACTCAGTTAACAGTTTCACTTCAGCGGCCAGTATCAAAGCAGCGCAGCCTTAAAAGTAAGATGAAATCTTCGTTCTAGTTGAATTGAATAACATTATCTTCTGTAGAACACTACAGGTAAAACGGTGAAGACAAACAATAACATTTTCCTGCCTTGCTAATTCCAGTGCATCTAAAGCCTGGCTTGGAGTGAAATCGGAGAAAGTTTTTACGGTTCAAGGTCAGCTGTTTAGCTTCTCCCTCCTATGTATACCAAGGGCAGAGTTGACTCTTTACAGTTATGTTGAGAACGTAACATTCAACAGAAAGAGCGAACACAATATGCTCTTCTGTCACCAATCCAAATTTCCTTTAAAGTAGATTGATAGATGAAACGGAGAAGCACTGTGTACGATAAAATTGACAAAACCATAAAAAAATGATTATATGCTTACGATTTTAATAATTTTGTCGACAAATCAGGGTATTGAGACGAAGACTGAGCACCAGCGTCTCCCATAAAGGCATGGATTAAGTATGGTGCAGAGCTCACAATTAATCCATGCCTTGATTTGTTTTGAAATAGCGTTTTTTCGAAAAACAATATTCTCAATATACTTCCCTTAGAAACTGAATACACTTGATTTATGTTTATTTATATATAAATAAAGAAATAAATAAATGCTTTTAATTCTATCATGCCCTTGGAATGACAACTTTACACACAATAATGTAAAACTTCATACAAAAGTCTTCCAGGTGTATGATCAGTAGTCGTAGCTCAGTTTAGTTATTTTAACAGCCCGTTTTTGAAATAGCACGAGGATTATTTTGGGAAAGGCCTCGTCATTTTGAACCGCGTTCAGATGACGAAGATGACACCTGACATGGCATCCCTTCACGAAACTTTCGTACCGTACCAGCGGGAGGGCGTTTGGCCATTACGAATGATTTAACGTGCAACAGACCTCATAGAAGGTGGATCTTCAATGTAATCGAGTTTCGAGTCTGATACCCTCCGGCCCCAAAGACGAGATCTTACCAGTAGGCCATGGTGGCCCTCAGCAGTCGGAGTAGTAGAAATAATATAGAGTTTAATTTTAAAAGGGCTATGTTTAGCCTTGCCATAACAAAGCACTCGTAAATACTAATTATACAGTGGTAATATTAGTTGAAGATAAAATCAATGTGAAATTCTATAAGAGTGTTACAAATTCAACAAACTAAAAACTAAAATACAACGTTTAAAGATTTTTGTGTCAATTATTTTAAAAGCTTCCATTTCATTTCCTTTCGTGTTTAGTGGAGGTTTACAGATAGAAGCAAGAACGTTTTGTTCTGGGAAAATCTACCATTGTCATTTCTTACATATAGTATTCTATTTCATTTGTATCAGGATGAAGTAACAATATATTTTGGATAATTTGCATGATCAGGGAGACCCTCCATAGGTGCCACATTTCACTTATCGGACTAATTTTCTGATTTGATTGATTAATGATTTTGATTATCTTTTGTCTAAAAGCCTATATGGGTCATTCTCATGAAAAAGGTACAAATGGCTAAAAAAAACTATTTTACAAAAGTATGTGAAAAATCTTAAAAATTGCATGGATGTTTCCATTTAAGCTTAATAAATAACCTTATATTAGTGGTCAAGTTTTCTATTTTATTTTTAACTGTTTTTTTTCTTTTTTTAGTTTTAAAATTTTTGACCTGTCTACGAAGGAGACATGGTAGTCGGAACTTTTACATTTTAAACGAAAGCATATTTGACTAATTATTGGGCAGATTTAGTACAGGTTTATTTCTTATAATTAAACAATAAAATCAGCTATTAAAACCAGTGCAAGAAAAATTAAAATTTTAAAAGAAATAACACTTTTTAAATAATGGCACTGACTGTGCATTAGTTAAATAATATTTACAAACAATTTCAAATAAATGAAAGTCAATATTTTGCAGTAAAGTAATCACTTATATACTAAATTAAGGAATATCATATATTTATTTATTAATAAACTATCTATTAAGTCTTGTATTAAGATTTTTCTTCTCTCTTATCTTATGAATTTGAGCATCAGACTGCTTTGTCTTTTTATTTTTTGATATCCCATTTTTCTATAAATAAATTTAGCAATTAAAATGTTTTTATACATTATTTGAAGCTTTAATATTATGAATATTCTATATGAATGGTTTACCTTAATTCTTTTCGAGAATATAATTTCAATTTTAATTTTTAAAAAATACAAAAGAAAATCATTAAATTTCATAAAAAATATCTACCAAAGAACTATTAATTGATATTATTTTAATTTATCTAGCTGTATCATAATTTTTGAGATTTTGTCTCTTCCATCGACAATGCTCTATGGAGATGCTGTGTCCACGAAGGAGACAAAAACTAAGTTTTGAATTTTTAAGTGTTTTGGATTTTACTTGGCTAAAGTGGTACACTTATTTTTATTAAATTCGATACTAAACCTATCAAAATTTTGTATTTTAATTATAAATTAGATTTTTCTTAACTTATTTATGATGTCCACAGAGTGGACGCTGAGAACTTTACCAAGCTCTAAATGGAACTAATAAATTGGAATATATTCAATAAATTCGCAATAGAACGAAAATTTTTCCTTAAAGAACAAATTGTCTGCCTATCTTATAAACTCTTTCGTGATGATTTGACATGAGCTGCCATTTATGATATTTTTTAAAGCTATTTTCTTTGTCCACGGATGGAGACGTATTTGACTGAGGATAAAGTGTAAAAATTAATTATTTATTTATTAAAAAGAATTTTTAAAAAATGTTAGATTAGACCATAACTAGAGACTTTAAACTAATTAATACTGAAAAAAATACATTTTTTTCAAAAATTGCTTGTGTGTCAGTAAATATTATTTTGAATTTCATGTGTAGGGACGTCCACGGAGGGGACTTTTTTCTTATATTCATTGAAAAATGAGAGTTAAATAGTGAAACTATTTTAGTAGAAACTCATTGAATAGCTTTCTTAAAACTTAAATTATACATATGAACAAAAATATTAGGACATTTGTTGCACTTTCTAATTTTTATCACCCAGGGACTGCAAAAAGCACCTTTTCGTGAGAATGACCAGTATAGAGTCTGAACAAAAATATTATTTTTTACAACTTTTAGTTTTTGGAAATAAAAAATAACTATATTTGGAACTTATATAATATTTCAAATCAACATAAAAACTAAATAAATAAAAGTTTTTCTCTAATTGGAATCTTAATGCAATTCCACTATTTTTTTGCTTTGAAGGGAATAAGCTTGTTATAAGTTGTTAAGCGGGTTATAAGCTGAGATTTTTCCCCATTTTATTTCAAATATACTTTTTGTAAACTGGTGATAATTTCGTCCTCTGAGTTCATGTGAAACAGATCATAGATCAAAGTCAGAGGTCAAAAATGGTTAATTTTTAAGATAGAATTTCTATTTTCATTACGGGTTGAAGAGGTATTTTATAGCAGCTCATCATCTTCATTCTGAAAATCGGAATAAGCCAAACATTGTCATTCTTCTTGCGCTTTTAATTGATTATAAATCCTAATAGCAACAAAAAAGCCTTAAAAAATATAATTAGAAAACTTTACCTTTCACCTAATTAATGCCGATTTCTTATGATAATTTATTAGTTTCGAGGATTTTGCAATGTGAGACACAAATGCATATATTTTATTTTTTTATTTATTTACTTATTTATGTTTTGGGGGAATGATTGATGCAATAGATGAACGGATTTCTAGAAATCACCAGCCTATCTCGTTCATATTAAAGAGCATTAAAGAGGCTGCAGTGACTTGGTGGTAAGCTTCATATTAAGAAGGTCGTCAGCTAGAACCTTGTTTTTCCTTTTTTTATTTTTGAAATATGTTCATTAGAAGTGAGGAATCTCAAACATACTACTCTGCAAACGACCAACTGATATGATATGATTGCTCTCCAAATGAAAGTACATACTCGCCTTTCATTTCAACAGTCGAAAACCGTTTTAGGAGAGCAGAAACTCGTGCTCTCTCACGGTAATTTCATCCGTGTGCTAAGGGCTTAAGACCGGTAATTCATCTGTACTCCATTCCATCCATTTGTCCCAACACAGTTTTTTTCCCCACCCATTCAAGTCGAAAAATCAGGCACGCCATTCATAGTGCGCTCCAAAGTGCGATATCACCGGTGTTCGATCCCCTTTATTTCCTCCCCAGTCAGCGGAATTCTGATTAGGTAGCCTCGAAGCGAAGTTCCATTCTAGGCAAACGCTTTAATCTGCCGCTACCCTCGAATAAGGGTCCCACCTAAAGAATGGGCGCAAGAAGGCCGGGAATTTGGTTTGGTTGGAAATCCAGGTTTTCCCAGCCGCTATGCTATTTTCCATAGGTTTTCGACCTTGACGATTGTTTCTTTCCTTCCCGTGTTCCAAAATTTCCATTTTGGAAGAGATATGAATGGCTTGCTTAAGAGTCCGAGTGTTCCCAGATAGTGAAGGTCTATTTAGTATAATTAATATTCTTTAAATGCTGAGATCCCCCCCCCCGACTTTTAATACTGTAAACACAAAAACAACGTGTCAACCACTTAGATTTAAGATCTACGAGAAGTGAAATATGTATAAACTCGCATCATACGTTTAATAAAATTGTTTTCATACGTATTTAGAAAACAGATCCGGTATATGACAAAGTTATAATACAAATTATTTAACAATTTTTAAGTATCTTTCCAATTATATTTATTCCTAGCTTTTATTATATTCTTGCTTTTTAAACATTCGAGGTAGAAAAGTTTATAACGCATGTGTAAACTTCAACGCCATTTTTATATCTTTTCTTTTTCCTAGTATTTGAAAAAACAGATGGTTTCTCTTTGATTACTAGTTATCTATAACTTAGATTAAGATCTTTCCCTAACATTGCTTCTAATGACTTTTATTCTTTTCAATATTCTTTCTAGAATTCTTTCTAAAAGATACTAAGTAAGAATACTGATTCGCAAACTTGTAGGAGAATTGAATATATCGGCTCGAATATGATGCCCTAACTTGTCTTCCGTATTTGCAATGACAAAAAAACGTAAGGGATTTGAATGTAGCTCTTATTAAACATGCAGAGCAATTTTTCTTAGAAAAATAACATTTTAAACTCATTTGGACACTACAATATTTGTTCTGTTTTGATATTTTTTTTCTTTTTCACCATCACAAAGAATGGTTTAATTTTAGTGAGATTAGAAAAAAGAAGAAAATTCTTCGGGGAGATTAATTTTCAGATTATTTAGAATAATTTTCAGTAAGTATGTTGCAATACACTAATAAAACTTTAATTTTGAGCCTTCAAGATGGAACAGTGTAAATATATTTCATTCTAATGTCAAGGACTCTAGAAAAATTCCAAAGCACTCCATAACTTGCCTTTATTCTTGCGTTATCACGTAAGTGATTTAGTGAACGATTACTTATGGATTAATCCATATTCGCAAATTAATCCCAAAAATATTATTATAAATTATTATTATTATTGAATATTGAAACTGTTGTAGAATGCTATGTATTGTATGTGTTATGCAACTGTGTATTAATGCTTTCAAGTTCTATAACCGGTAAAAGGAAGGAAGTAAGAACCCAAATAACAGGTTATAGATCACTTAATACACACTTCAAAATCGATTAAGAGTTGGCTACAATGTTTGCCGTCACATAAAATGCACTATACAGGTGAAGGTATGGGTGTGAAAGGAAGTAGAAGCTATATATGTAATTTGTATGCGCATTACTATTTGCACGTCGTAATGTTGCGTCTGACCCTTTGACATAATGGAGTTTGTGACCGCCTCATTGCAAGTCAAATGGTAATAACCTTAGAGTTGAAACTGACTGCAACATTCTTCATTTAAAAATTAACTCGACAAATGCATATTCGCATCAATGTATTTTTCTTTCTTGAAATTATAGTATATTTTTATACAATTTATACAATTTTATAATTATAATTTATTTATATTTTTATAATTATAATATACATAATTTCATAATTATAATTTATACAATTATAATTCCTATAATAAATTTTTTAGGATAATTTATTTATGAATATATTGCGATTAAAAGACCTACTAAATAATAAAATCAAATAACTTATTCTATTTTGGACTGGAAAAAGTAAATTTTATTAACAGAAACGTTGTTTCATACAATTACAGATTTTTAAATAATTAATTCAAATTAAAAATTATTTTAATTTTTTTAAATATTACTTACAATTTTTTCTATACTTCTATACAACAGCGATTGAAAAATAAACAATTAACAGTGCAGGTTTTAAGTTAAGTAAAATAATCTACACAAATCGCAGAAATAAATTCTACTTCGTAAGCAATCTGATTTTTAACAATGGAAATCTAACCACAATGATTTGTAATTTAACCAATAAATGCCACAATCCGTTCAAATGGAAGTAAGAACAATTGTTGCTGAAATTTCATATCAAAATTTCTTTCTTAAGTTTGTTTGGATATGCAGCAAAAGTTTCAAACGTAAAGCAGCTTTACTGAAACCTTTTCTCAATAGTCGAAAAAACCACTTGTGTCTGCCAACAATCCCACTGCACGTGTAAATTTAGGCACACTGCCATAAATTCTTCTGTTAGCGGAATTCGTAACTTTGTATCTGAGACAAAAGTGAATTCCTGCCGTAATTCGCCCTCCAAGAGAAAAAAGTGCTGAGAAATCAGAAACGTAGATTAAATCATTGTATACGTTACTTCATTTTTTTACAACGTGTTTTTATCTAAGTATCATGCCCTTCGTTTGTAAAATGTTTTCCTATTTCGAAAAATCTGTATCAAATCTTCGAAGAAAGCATAGAAGCAAAAATATCCTTTAACGCATTTAAACTTTTATCTCGTGTTACAAGGTGTATAAAGAGGGTTGCCACTCGTCCCGTATATACGGGACTGTCACGGTATTTCACTATTCAGTCCCGTATTGCCATCTGTCCCGTTTTCTCCCTAAACACAGTCAGTGGAGACAATTGAAGCATCTTTGATGTGTCATTATAATTTTAAAAGGACTTGAGCCCAATTTTATAATTATGTGAAAGAATAAAATTATATAATTAAGAAAGTAAAATCAGCTTTAAAATATGACTGGGACCTTGCATCTTTTTGTAATTATTCTACGTATTGATTTTATAAGATTGCTTAATTTTTTTTATCAGAATAAAATAAACCATTACCTGCCCACTTTATTATTTTTTTTAATATCTAGCACTTAAACATTCCGTAGCAATGCTTGGCAATTATGGCAAGTTTATGTATATACAAAAGTTGTCTTATACAAAAGCTTCCTATCTGTTCATTCGAACAAGTTACTACATTTCTAAGTAAAAACAGTTTTCACTTCTTTAGAAAATTTGTCTCTTTTTGTCTGAAAAATAATTGCAGAGAGTTGTTTAAAAATAAAAATCCATGCAAATTGGGGGAATCTAAAGATAAAATATAACTGCCATCAAAGATTCTTTGCCAAAATTGTAGAACGAAAAAATTAAGTAAAATAGAGTGTAAAAATGTTCTGCGAAAAAAAGTTTGTGAGAGATTTTGGTAGGTGCAGTTTTTTCAGAACTTTTTAACTATAATGTGTTTAGAATTTTATCCGGACATGACAGGGAAATGGTCTTTTGCTATCCATCCCAGATATACAAAATTATAAGAAAAAAATGAGAATCGGTGAAAGAAAGTTAATGAAAGATTTTAGAAATTGCAATACTTTTATAACTTCTTAACTACAGTGTGTTTAAATTTTTATATGGGGTACGATAGCGAAACTGTCGATCTTGAGGTTCATCCTAAATCTAGACGATTGTGTGAAGAAAAAGAAAGCGACCATAACAAAATTTCGAATGCAGAACATATTGTTACTTTGGTAATTTTATTGTATTCCAGATATTTTCGTATTTAAGGTATATTTAATTGAGATAGGAAAATTGAAATTAAATCGTGGACTTATGAATAACCCCATTTGTCATGTTGGTTATGATTCCTCAATTACAAAAACAACGAGAGTCACATAGGTTATGATTCCTCAATTTCGAAAATAAAGAGAGTCACATACCTACGTGGAAGGCAAATTCGAGTTTATTTTTTATCTCACACGTAGGAATCTAGTCCCTTTTACTCCTGCAATCAAAGTGTGGGTTTAGCTTAGTGTAGTTAGATTAAACGTCCCATTTTGAGGCTATGAGAGGTCTGCTTTGGGCAGACTTCACAATTTTAAACCGTGGTCAGATGACGAGAACGACACCTGTTAAAGAGTGCGTGAAAGAAGTGGAGGTGGGAAAAAGTTTGGGCACGCCAGACAATATTGTCACGCACTCTCAAAAGTCTCATTTTCAAGGAAATAGGAATGTTATGACATTATATTCCTGCCGTTGAAACAGACCATTGCTTTCTAATCATCTATTACAAGTCTTGAACTTTCATTTTATATATTTGATATTCTGAAATGTTTTTAATTCTCTGGTGACGTTTATAAATTCATACTTTTTTCTGCTGCTAATAAACTATGTTAAATAAAAGACAAAAGAGTTATAGAAGTCATGTGTGATTTGGAATTACTAATATATATTTGGTGGCAAATAATTATTATAAAATTTTTCTTGTGCTTGGCAGCAATGAATGAAAGGGCATGATATGATTGACCTAAAATTCCAGAATCAATGAAGAAAAGAGTACTTATTCACGATTTAGTATTAATCACAGAACAAAGCTGGATTCGATAAAATGCATTCATGGACTTTCATCGATTCGCGAAATGCAACGGAAACTATGTTCCAAGTACTTTACCAAGCAATTCTTTTAGGAACTATTCGAAAATTCTGTGGTTTCTAATTATTTTTCAGCGTTAAATGTGACCCATTTCTATATTCAACGATTAGTATTTTTTCTTTGACTAAGACTATATAATACTTTTATTCAAACCCAGATTTTTTTATTTTTGTTGCCATATAGGGGGGGGGGGGGCGGTAGCCCGATAGCTCCCCCTGGATTCGCCACTGTCTCTAACATACACATAATCTTATAGTACATTTCCCTTTATTTATAAGTTTTAATAAGTTTCCAGTAAAAGGTCGCATTCCTTAGCCCAATTAAAATTTCACTGAAAATTTGTCATAATTTTCGATAGATAGATTGATAATTTTTTTAATGTAAAAAAATGCAGCGCATTCTGATTAGAATATATTCTTATAAACAGTAAAATCGTGATTTCCTATTAGTATAGCAAGCTTTGTGAAGCAACTTATGTAAAGTAGCATTTCGTTATAATTTTAAAAACCCGATTCAAAACTGAACGAGCCACAACTTAGCACTAATATTTCAGTCCGATATTTCTGAAAATTTAAATTAAGTTATTCTCATGGCGATAAATTTATTCTTCTAAATAAATATGAGCAATGGAGAAAGAATTATTAATTAATAAACTGGATAATTTATTTCAAATGCCAGGTCCCATTATATTTTAAGACACTCCTAAAAATATCACATTAGTCGATGAAAAACTTATTTTAGTGTAGTCATAGCATGAACTCTTCATTTTTGAGGTCTGACCATTGAAATAAAAGCAATAAATTTCTTAACTGCCATTTTATGAAAAAATTCTCCCACAAAATTTAACACACGAATTTAAGCCTCGTCAAGCAATTAATATATACACGCTTTTGTACACAAAGTGCAGAAACCAAATGGGCTATTTTGCTATATGGAAATAACAAATTATGTGAAAAAGAAAAGGGTTGATGTTCCATATGGGAAACATACATTATTGCTAATTACTCTCGTCATGACGCTTAGTTGTGATTAGTAGAGAAGAAGCCATAGTTTAGCTAATGATGAGCATTAAATACTTCCTGCAAAATCAACACTTAATGCATTCATTTAACCTTCGATCTCTGCAAATGCTATACGATCGGGAGCAACTCATCTGTGAGATTAAAAGTTAAATTTTTGTTTAGGCTTAAGGAAAAGCTTATCAAATTGAATTATTTGGTCATACTAATAAGCAAATAAAATATTAATATTAAACGTAAAAACATAAATCATGAAGAATAAAATTAAAATAAAATACAGCCATTTTCATTTTGTTAGGTGTTTTTTGAGTCAGTCACACAAAGCTATATTTGCGTTTTTAAATAACTTTTTTTGTATTTCCTTGCAATTTCAATTAACAAAATGTCCAGGAATTCAGGAGGGAGTTGACGTTTGTTTTCCCGTAAGGTTCCTTAGCAATGACAACTGCCGTCGATGAGAACCTAAATAATTGGACATTTCTTAAAAAATATATTAGAAATAACGATCAATATCATTGAATTAGGGGTTGGGACACAGGTATAAAAACTTTTTCAGGTATATAAAAGGAAATATTGAGAAATATTTGGGAAATCAAAAATGCATATGTAATAGGGCGGAGCTCATCTACCAGTTTAACGTGCCCCTCACGTACATCAAAAGAGCACTAGAGCAAAAATCGGTGAAAAACTTTGAAATACGTTTAATACTGTTAGAAAGAGCGACGGTGATAAAAAAGAGTGTGCACTCAAAAGAATATAATTATCAGAATTTCCATTTTTAACTCACTGGACATATTGTGCTGTTACAAGAATGTGCATGCTATTTCGAAGCATGCATCACAAACTGAAAATATGATTTTCTATTTGATTCATGTTGCTGTGAATCAATTTGTAACCATGACGTCGTTTTTAAATTCGCTGGTTTCGCCGTCATACCTTATTCTACATATATATAACATCTTGATTGAAGGTGAAATGTCGAATATCTGAATCAAGGAAAGGACGTTAGTTGAGTCAATCTTCTTTTATTCAGTCATTGAGCATATTTCTTCATGGGTAAAGGATTCAGTTCTCACTTAGCTCCATGACCAGAATAGAAGAGGTAACGCGCGAAGCAGCGCGACGTTGTTATTCGTTTACATGTTGGAGTGAAAAAGGGCAGATAGGAATGCGCAGAACGCTTAAGTACCCAGAGAAGGGAATTTTCCCGGAACGACTCGTGACTCGAAAAGAAAGTTGTAGTGCACTTTGAGGTGTCGTTAAAAGTGATTTAAGAATTAAGAAAGTTAAAAAATTAAAATATCACATATATATCGCCTGCTGAGAATCATAGTGGTGACAATCCAAAAAAAATCGATTTTCTATTTAAGGCCACCAAATGGCACCTTAATGAACAGCTTTTTGCGTCCAAAAGAGGAGAAAGAATATATCAACTCCTTGCCTCTAGAGGGCGACATACGCCATATGTTGTATGCGAAAATGACCTTTGAAACGCTATTTTCTCCAGATCATGAATTTCGGGCTATAGCTACTATGATTCTCAACAGGTGATACGAGTGCACGTGAAATGCAAGTCTTGGATAAGTGAGAACAACATACAGCAGAATCATCAAAACACAAAACTGAAGTAAGGTTATAAAACTTTGATCTGTTTTTTCTGGAAATTCGAATGACGCCAGAAGTGTAGAAATCATCCTTGCAGATTTTGACATTCCTGGGCGTTTTTTCAAGAACGGAACACGGAGTCGCCACCTCAGGGAACCTCCGCTAACCTTAACCTATATTGTTTCAGAATTGCTGTGTTTTTGGAAGCAGAACTCACGGAGGGAACTCAGCCAAGCCATTTTTATTTGCATTTTTGAAAACTTTATTTACTTTTCTACCTGCCTCCCTCTCGTTCATCGAAGCAAAACGCACCAAAATAGAAAGCTCTCGACTCAAGAGAGCGTGACATTGCTCTCGTGTACATCATTAGATAAAAGCGTCTTTAATCACCTTTTACAATAGTAATTTAAAAAAGCGTTTTTTTCAAGGCTGAGGCCCAGATAATCATACAAGGTGTGGGAATGTTTCTTTTTTCTCTAATTACAGCTCTTTCCATATTCTTGCTGGGATTTCATTCATTTTCAAAAAATGCGGGTTTTTTTCAACGTGAATGATCATCCAGTAAAGCATCTTCGGAATTCTTCCAAGGTGAGGCTCAAACCTGTCTGAGGTATTTTAAATCAGTTGGTTGTTTAAAAAAGAAATAGCATCGGAACATTTTTGAAGTATCGGGGTTTTTTTCAAAATTTCCTTTCATCAGAATATTTAGAAGAAAAAAATGTGCACATCGTCTGATTTGAGAGAATTAAAAGCTGTTTTCAACTTGAAGGACTTCGACTGCAGAATGCAGTTAATGTTAAAATGCCCTCAAACGTTTGGCATTTTTTATACTCTTAAAACTAAACCACCTTATCGGATTATGGAAAAAAATGAAATACCATTGGAGAACACTAGTAATTCCGATATTTTCATATTTTTCAATTCGAAAACCCCAAAACCACTCTTAGCCGCCATCAGGTTCAATGTCTCTTGAGTTTTAAGGGAAAAAATAAAACATCATTTTTTTCTAAAAAAGTATTCATAACTTCTAAAAATAATAAATTTTACTCAATTTCTCTAAACTGCAAATCATCTCTGTAGCAAAACTTCGAAACTTTCATTTTACTGAAGATTCTAATGCATATTCCAGAAGTGAATGTTCTGTTTTTGATAGAAATTTGTAAACTTCTAATAATTATATAATTATTATTATTGTAATAGGAATAATTGGTCTTTTCGTCCATTTCTTCCACTTTTCAACTTTAGGGTTTCCAAAAAACAATCTCTTACCCTTCTTCCAATTCTTGAAACCGTTCTACTTTTTCTGTTTTCTGACATTTGCTTTTATAAAGATGCATTAGCTGAGTTAGTAGTAATTTATTTTCATAATCTTCATGCAAAAAGCAACAACTTACATACTTATTTTGATTTTTTGCTTCTCTTAATATTGGTGAGTATGTAATATTTTCTTGCAAAATAAAAATAAATAAATAAAATTTAAAAATTTGAATTCTTAAATTCGTGAATTTCTTCAATTCTTTCTATATTTTTGTTAAACAAACATTTTGAAAATACTTGATATTAATAGCTACTTGTAGCTTCAAATAGTTAAAATAAATTTAAAAATTGATTTTCCTAAGGCTCTTACAGAACCTAAATTTGCAGATTGTGAAGAATCACATCAGCCTCTGCTTAGTGAGTTAGAAATTTTAATAACCATAAGAATATTTCAGATATAGGCTTTTTCTTACGTTCTAAAATGAGCACAATTATGTTTTCAAGTTTGAAAAAAATAATTAGAATAAATTTAATAAAAACAATTTTTTAAACACACTTTTATTAGCATATTAAAGAGTTGTTTTTTTTATTTTAATTCTTTTCTACTTTTTAGTTTTTAATTTATAATTCATTATTATAAATATTAATCTTGACATCAATTTTTTCTCAAATTCTCTATCAGGTGGCGCCACAAGTATGGAATCAAAATTTAATCATATTAATTGGTTAACTGATAACTAAGATCTGGAAATATTAAAATAGTTTATATTTATCGAGAATACATAAGTCAAAAATTTTAAAACTCTGGCGTGTGAGGAAGTGAGTGAAATTTCGATTGCAAAATTCCATATACAGGCATGAAATAGGTAAATTTAAAGAAAAGTGTATAAAAATTCTTGTTACTAAGTTTTAAATGCTCATATTTGTTTCATCTGTGGAAATTTATGGTTCGGTTTGGTGTGAGAGTTTATGGTACAAGAGCCAAAATGTGAGTCACACTGCTCTAAGTACTTACTATTTATTCTTCACTAATGTAAAATAGATGCAATTTTATCAAAGACAAAATTCAAGAATTCCTGAAAATTTAAAAACGGAAATTTTTGACTTACATATGTTTAAAACGTTTGCCTCAAAAAAATGTTTACCTCAGACTGATAAAGTGCAATTAAATTTCAGAATAAAGTTTTTGTTTTCGAGTTTCTGGTAGTCATTTCACTTAAAATTCACTCATCTAATAATTATTTTTTTACACAATTTAACACAATTTAAAATTGTAAATTAAAATATTTTTACATGAAAGTAATTCAAATAAATGGATTGCATACGTGCAAATTTTAAAACAAAAGTGGTATACATTTGTACAAAAAATTCAAATATAAAATTGAAAAATGAAACAGCTTATTTTTGAAAATTGAGTGTATGTAAAATTATAAAATTTCAATGTTTTTAAGAGGACCCCTGTTTTATTTAAATTAAATAATTGTTATCATTATCAAAGAGAAATGATATTATTTTTAATGCATTTTGAATATTTCTACCTCAGAAACTAGATAACATTGAACATTATTACTACAATTAAGTAACCCATAATAAACGAAACGCAATATTTTTTATCAAATGATCAACACAACTTTCTTCAGTAGATAATTCTTATTAAAAGACACTTATATAAACCACCACTTTTTAAAATTTATCTCAGTAAAAATGTCTTCTGAGAAAGGACTTTCAGAAGATAATCCATGTTAGAAGTAATATGCATTTTATAACTGTTATTTATTATTGATAATAGTTATTTTTGCACAATGTTACTAGATCTTGATCAGTTGCTTTTGGTCAGTTATACGACAACTACTAATCTTTAAAAAAAAGCGTTATCATACGCTTTTATTGCGCTCAAGGTGATGGTAATCATTCGTTGTGAGATTTGAATATAATGATTTCCGCTAAATAAAATTCTTATGCACAATTTAGTCAAGTAGAAAGAAATTATCATCTTCAGCACTGTAAATGAAAATAAATATAAGCTCTCTACTTTTTCTATTATTCTTGAGAAACAATAGATAGTAAACACACATTTTGTAAAAGAGCTTAAATCCAGTCAAAAATTAACAACAGAAACATTCGCATTCTGTACTCCTGACCTGTGTATATAATGTATAATCAGGCTATTACTAAAATTACAAACAGTAAAATAACAAACAGCAATTTAGAAAATATACTAAGAATGATACAGCTTAGCAATAAACTTCGCTTTAAACAGTAATTCCCTTTATTGCTTCCAAGTCTTCCAAAAGCTTTGACGCCAAGTACAAACAAAAATTTCAGGATTATCTTAATTACTAGTTGTGCAATTTAAATTGTAAATCTGCAATTCATTCATTTCTAAGAGATTGATTTCATAGTTAATATTGGGATATGAGTAACAGAAAACGTTGCTTGCATTATTTTCAATTACCATCTCTTGCGACAGCTAAACGGGACAATTTTAAAACACCACTTGGGAAACAAATTTATCCGTAGCCACATATTATATGTAAAATTCAAACTGAGTATTTTCAGATTCTGACGAATGCTCACATATAGCATGCAGTTACATATACAACAAGAACGGTCAATTAATTGAAAATGGGATTTCTGACAATAATTTGCAACATTATCTGGTGTGCAAACTCTTTTTCACGTCCAGCTCTCTTCTTTACAATATTATTCGTTCCCTTACAGTTTTTTACCCACACTTTGATTGCATGACTAAAATGTCCTATATTCTACATGCATGATTAAAATGATTAAACCAAATTCAGATTGTGCAACTACGTAATAACCCTTATTTTTGAAAAAAAACTCTTCAGAGCTAATGAGCGTTGTTCATTAATTAACGATATGTCCCATGTCTGTTAATTTTGAAAAAAACATGGATAATAGAGTAAATGGCAATGATTTGTCTTCGAAATGAGACTCCTCATATGCCTTATTATTTCCGACGCAACAAAATACCTTTTTCCATTGTTGATTTCTAGAATAAGAGTGATTTAGTTTTACTGATAAATAGTGAGCATTTTTTTACGCACTCTCTAAGTGGCTTTCCAATGAACACAAAGAAAAAAAATAGATTTGAAGTATATCTGCACTACCTGATGCTTATTTAAAAAAAACTTATTGAGTCACGAAAGCATGCATTGGTATCTTAATCAATTTTTAATCAAGAAAATTTCATTTTCTTGACAGTAGCTGCTACTTAATAATGAAGCACACATTTGTTACATTTTCTGAAATAGGTTTCCTTCAGTCTACATTACACTAAAACGTAACGCAGAAACTGAAATTTTTTCAACAGAAAATATGCACACCGGCCATTACTTTGCTTCAAACGTAGAAATATGTATGAAATATCTCGCCGGAAACTCCAATCGTTACTGAAATTGTCAATCAAAAGTAAACATTACTTAATCAGATTATTATAATTTCAAAAGACTGAAAACTAAACAGTGGCGTACTTACATAAAATGGCGCCCAGGACAAATACCGAAACTGCTCCCCCCTTCTTTTTTCTTTTGAAATGTGATCCTCATTTTCATTTCGGAAACTTTATGCCGGGGAGTGAAAAGATTAAAAGTGCAAATAAACTTAAAAAATAACATATAAAACATTATTGAGATGATAGGATTTACAAGTTACAAATTATTTAACAAAATTTAGCTAATTTTCACAGAAAATTTGGTACATTCTAACTTCAATTCCTTAAATATGGATGAAATTAGAAAATCAAAGTTTTTTGTAAGAGACTTTTGATATTTTTATATATATACATATATATATATTAGATAAATATAAATAAAAGATGATTTCCTTTTATCTCGTATTTGAAAAATAATATAAAATGTGTACAAATCTCTTAATCAATCGAAAAAAACCCACATACATACGAATAAAAATGAAAAAATTATATACATTACTTTTTTGTCCATAGACAGTTTATAAAAGTTGAAGTAAGTCTTTTGCTAACACAAATATATAAAAGCCTTAGTGACAAATATATTTAAAAATATTTATATTATTATTCATCACATAATTTCATACATATCTTTAAATGTATTGATCGAAATTTACAACTAATAAACTTTAATAATTTTTTATCTAGCACCTTATGATAAAGTTAAAATTCATTGTACGAAATTAGGGGATACACTATTGCAGGGGAAAAAATGCTGATTCAAGCATGAATTAAAATTATAACGTTATTAACTATGACATATAAAATGGCACTTCCTTATTATTTTAATAGACATTATTTATGTGCATATAAAATGATACATTATCTCTGGAAAATTTTAAAGGCTTTAGTGTATCCAAAATGTTATAAATTAACCTTTCTGGCTTTTATTGAAGCAAAAGTGTTTATAATTACAAAACTTTAGTACTAAAATGTTTGTACATATGCTAAACATGAGGATTACAAACAAAAAATGACTGCCATATTTACATATTTAAATAACTATTTTAGGCTGAGAATTGGTAGTTTGATGATTTGATAATCAAAGCAAATTTTAATGTGTTTATTGACAGTAAAATTAATTGATGATAATAACGTAACTCATAGAGGAAAGAAAACGCTTCACATTAAGGCAGGAATTGAATTTCTCTTATTTATGTATTTGTTCTCGTTAATTATTAAAGAAATCGCTTTCATTTATCTTGATTTCAACCTCAATATGGACTGATAATTTTTACCACCAATTGCAAAATTTGATGCTGTCTTCTCTCTCTCTCTCTCAGTATTTTTTCCTTGGTTTGTTTGTTTGTGTTTTGCAGAACAACTGCATCTAGGTTTTGCAATATAAAATTTAAAATAAACTCGATCAAATTTTCATCGTGCCAATTATTCAGTACTAAACACAACGTAAAGATAACGAACTTACGTCTTTTAAAGTTGCTGGAATGCTTTTACACTACGCAAAAAATTGAGGTATATTTTCCGTTCTTTATTCTTTGCTGAATGCTGATTGAAAATAGGAATGACACTTTTGCTAACTATTTATCACCAACTTCCGAAGAAACTCATATCCAGTCAGTATGAATCAGACATACCGTGAGAAAACATCAGAAACCCTGCGGTTATAACTGATTCCTAACTGTTCCCTTATCTTCCACCCCACCGAGATACAAGTTTGTGTCTCGGTGGGGTGGGAATTCTATACGAGCTTTTAGTTTGTGATGAGGGCTTTTGTCAGCAAATCTCTGAAACATAATATTATTTCTTATTTTGTCGCAGCTTGAGGTTTCCGGGTTGTAAAAATGACTGTATCCTAAAAATTTTCCCACATTTTGTTGGAATCCAATCAATTGATTCCTTAATTTTACACCTCCTGGCAACTGCTCCCAGGGCACGTGCCCTACCTATTCCACCCTAGTTACGACATTGAAACTAAACGAAATAAAATGATGATATTTAACCCATTTGTTCCCCTTTCTAGAGTCTATGTCAAGTATGTGAATGAAAAGGCTGCATGTAAATACCCAATTTAAGCACATTTAGTGGCATAGTAAGATGGAAGAATGTTTATTCGTGATTTTCCCTGATAATGGATCGTGCTGCTGCAACGGAGGGGTTGCTGCTAGTAGTATGCTCTAATGAAACCAGTTTTGAAGAAAGAAGAATTCGCCTTTACGATGCGTAGCTTCCAGTCATTCAGGCTTAAGTGCGTGGCCTATAGTTACACGATACGTTTGGACATCTTGATGTCGTATGCATAATAGACTTTTTCTTTTCTTCGTGTATATGGTTCACTATATATATATATGATGTAAAGTCCATCCCCTTTAATTATAAAGTTCATCTGGCGACAATGATGCTTAAACAATATTTGCCCTTTCGTATCAAATTAGAAAGATACTGGAAGACCTTAACCTATCCCACGGCGACCCTCCTACCCGAGAGGGTGTAAGACTTTGAGGAATCTGACAGACAGTGTGCTTGTTTATAACTGGCAATAAAATTCTCAACGAAATGCACAACGGCAATAGTAGAATAATCTCTTAAGACCTAAATTCTAATTTTAAGTGTAAAATATGAATTCAAAACCTTAATTAATCGCGACTGATTTCAAAACTTTTTTTGCATGCGTAAAACCACTGGAAATTTATTTCTCTTTTTTAAAAAAAGTCTCTTCATATTTTACATAAATATTCTACACGGTGCCCATTTAATTAAAAACCACCACCTTAACTTCAGAACGAAGGCAGCTATAGTCATGAAAGTAGTGTCTAGCTATGGTAAAATAGTTATGCGCTAAGCGATGAGCTGACTTAGAGCGCCACCTGATGTCCAACTCCGCAATTAGCGTTCCTATCTCGAAAATGGTACAAATTAGGGGGAAAATGTCAATTACAAAGTTATAGAGCGTTATCGATTTAGTACAAAAAGACACCTTATCCACATTAATACGAAGGACAGGACGCTTAAAATGCACATTTTTTGTTCGCATTTTCCGAAATTGTGACGTCACAAGACATGGACAAAATGAGAAAATGTTATTTTTCGGACCAAAAATAACCCTATTTTTATACTTTTTCCTGTTGAAATAACTCAAACAGTAGGTGTATGCGACCTTTCCGCCAACACTGCAGGACTTTCGATGACGTATTACTGTTGCTTGTACTAGCGCACCAACTTCATGAAAAAACGTGTGAAAAGTGAAATTAAAACATGGGCTTAAATTTGTATTGTAGATGACGGAGAGCCCTTTGAAAAACGGAAATAATGTTATCTCGTGATAACTAGTTGTTTTTTCTCTTTTTAACCCGTTTTGTGACGTCACAGTTTAGGAAATCGCGAACAATCAAATGTGCATGTTAAGCTTTCCGTTCTTAGTATTAATATGCACAAGATATCTTTTTGTACTAAATCAATAACTCTCTATAACTTTGTCATTGACATTTTTCTCTTATTTTGTACCGTTTCCGACATAGGAAAGCTAACTCCGGAGTTTGCCACCGGTGACGCTGTAAGCATCGTCGCATAGCGCATAGACTTTTTACTATATTTAGACACTACTTTCATGGCTATATCTGCCGTCTTTCTGAAGTTAAGGGGGGTGACTCTTTTTTAAGTGGGCACCCTGTATCAATGAATCGTTTTCTCCATAAGAATCTTACTTAATTTCTTAAATTAACATTTATTTCAGTTTGGAATATACAGTAAAAATTAATCCATTTTTAATTAACTTTCTAGTAAAGTAGAAAGGAAAAGAAATCCATTTTTAATCAAGTTTCTAATAAAGGATGTGAAGATTATACGAATAT
Source organism: Araneus ventricosus (assembly GCA_013235015.1). Classification (NCBI taxonomy): domain Eukaryota; kingdom Metazoa; phylum Arthropoda; class Arachnida; order Araneae; family Araneidae; genus Araneus; species Araneus ventricosus. Next base: position 282,046 of record BGPR01000492.1, read on the forward strand.
CCTATATTTTTACGATGACGTAAATTCTAATAATACAGTAGAACCCCGCTAATCCGAACTAATTGGGACCGGCGCCTGTTCGGATTACAAAAAATTCGGATTACCCGAAATTCCGATAAAAATAGAAAAGAAAATAGTTGTGTGCTAAAAAAATGTAAGTTATAAGTACTCAGTACTACTATATATCTCTTGATTTTTTTTCATTCAAAAGCAATAGAAAGAGAATGTGTCTCCCTTTTCATTAGAATAATGGATGTACTCCTGTATGAAGTGATCTCATACTTGAATTAATGCATTAGTTTCCTCAATGTGTACAAAATTATGCATGCTGGAAAAGTACTTTTTTGTTTTTATTATGTATATTTAAATCTTTTCAGGTAATCTTCTCAATTACATATAATTTTCGAAAATAAAATCGGTTCGGATTAACCGGAATTTCGGATTAGCGGGGTTCTACTGTATGTCCATTTATTTCGATACTATTTTTTCAGTTTGGAGGAAAAATTTTTTAAAGTGTTTAGGCAGTCCAGTTTCATATGCTTTCCTCAAGTTAGTTCAGTTAGAAAATAAGTGAAAATCGTTTCTTCAAAATAATTCCCGAAGGACTCGATATTGGGCTGATTCGAATCACAACTTTCCGGCTGTCGAATGTGCTATATACGGATTACAGCGATACGGTTCTGTTATAATGGCAGAAATCAACATACCACTATCCCTTGATCCTGGCATTACTTGTAATATTTTACACTTCACTAAAAAAATGAAAATATTATCGTAAAAGGATTATTTTACTAAATATTCCTCTACAGCAAATTGTCGCTTTCAATTTGCTTGATCTACTGGAATCAAGCCGTTGTGTTGCGACGAGTGCTACTATTCTGTTACAATGGCAGAAATCAACATATCATTATCCTTTGCCTTAGTTGTAATATTTTACACTTCATTTCAAAAATTCGAATATCACCATAAAAAAATTATTTGTTCTAATCTGCTAAATACTCCACTAAAACTATTGTTACTTTCCATCTGCTGAATGTAAAAGAATCAAGCGCTTACGTTGAGATGACTGCTACGATTTTGTTACAATGGCACAAATCAGTATACCACTGCCCCATGACCCTGGAGTTAGTTGTAAACGATACCATCGTCTTTGTTCCCAAGTAACATCCCTGGGCTTCAGTGGAGTGGAAATGATTGAAGAAATGAATGCGTCTTATAAATAGTTGCGATAGAGGTGGGTGCGAGTAAGTCGGAAAGGTGCCAAATATGAAAGCCTCGCTCGTGGCAAATGAGAATCTCACGTCGCTTGTGTTTAGAAAAACAATCAACCCATTCTTCGGATGCAGTAAAGGCTAAAAGTAACATTTGGCCTAGACAACGATCAGCAGCGGATGATTGTGCGTTGTAGAAGAGTTGAGTCGGAAGGGAGAAAAAAAAAACAGGAAGACAATGATGTTGAAGAACAACGAGTTCGCAGCCATGACTGAAATGTTACGAAGATAAAGGGCATTCTTAAAGGGTTTAAAAGGAATTAGCATCAGTCATGCTTTTTAAAGCCTTTGAATTCAGTGCAAAAACATCAGTTATGCGTGAATAAAAAGGTGCTCTTTAGCCATAATTTTGCTTTCTGTCAATAAATAGCTTTATATGTAACGATGTTTAAATATTTCGAAGTCTAATGTCAGTTTTCCTTGGTAATTTTGATATTTATAAAATACGAATTTCAAATAGAATTAAAAATTCTTCTGCTATTTTCCGGTTTGTTTTCAATCAGAATCGTTATTACGAATATAAAGAGTAAGAGAATACAAAATGAGAAAATATTTTGGAATTTCCTAATTTGTTGATTCTCAAGGTTCCCTCAGTTGATTATTCAAATTTTTAAGAAAGGTGTACAAGTGTTAACACGGAAGTTTTTTTTTTACGTGCGTGTGTGTGCGATGTTTAGACGTAAAATATTGCACTTACAGCCCTGAAACTTGGCACACAGTAGTACTAATAGTGACTCAATGCACCTCTAAGCAAGATTTTTAAAATTCAATTTAGATAAATTTTTATTTAATATTTTGAGTGATTTTTCATACTCATTTCTCCATTGAACTTTTTTCTAATAATTTTATCAAGAGAATAGATACACCATAAAAAATAACAAACAATTTCCGTTCTAATGATGTTTATTTTAAACGTCTAAAAGTTGGATTTGTACGTGAAAGTTTCCATACACTATTTTCTTTAATGTTAATATATTTTTAAAAATATTTTTTGGTATAATTTACAATACTTTTCATTGTTGCAATGCATATTTCATAATTGCGTATTCCTCTTTCATTGATGAAAGCTGAGTTAATATACTAATATATTTTGCTTTCATATTTTTATTTCACCAAAATTTTGTGGAATCTGTAAACCAAGCTCTCTGATATATTATGTATACTTAAATTTCTATAGTTATGAAAGGAGTGTGTGTGTGCGTGTGTGTGTGTGTGTATGTGTGTGTGTGTGTGTGTGTGCGTGAGTGCGTACGATGTTTAAACTAAAAATATTGCACTTACAGCCTTGAGATTTGGCACACAGGTAGTCATAATGATGACTCAATGCAACTCGAAACCCACATTTTAAAATTCATTCAAAAAAATTTTTATTTAAAGTTTTGTGTTGTTTTGGGTGATTTTTCGCACGTTTTTGGCCTATCCATCAAAGATAACGATCATAGAAAACCAATAGATGCACCATTAGATAGAGCAAACAATTATCGTTTTAATAACTTCCCGATTCACGAGCGGCACCCCACCGTGATTCATCTAAACGTCTACCTTGAAGATGGTCAGTCTACTTCACGACAGAAAATGCTGCTTAACGAGCCCAAGCACCTGAGGAAGCAACACTTATATCTTTCTTCAGACTTTGCACGCACCCTATTGCACAATGTAATACCCAAGTACTACCTACACCTTGAACAATGGAAACAAGACATGACAAAGTCGAAAACAAGGGCAGGCTGTACTGGAAGAGGCAGAAATAAGGTCCAGCGATGCTCTTGGGCGGGTGTACACTGTCCATACAATCCATAGACGAAAATCAAAGAAATTATGTTTGCCTTTATCTTTTGAGGTGTATTGGTCCAGTTGATATCATTCAAAATTTCATTCGGTTTTCATTCCTTAACATTTTAGGTGGTTTATAGGAATCATTCTTATAAATCCTAAAATTATTTTTTTTTCAAAAATAATGGTTTATTTGGTAATTTAACTTCAATTTAAAAATATTTCGTTAGATGGCTTTAATTCAATATATCTAATGTCACCTATTAACTATTTGAAACTGGATCCGAAGATTTTATTGTGTCAGCCCAACTGAATTATTGCTCCATTTTAGCGTGCAAACCAACTGGTTGTACCGAGAATCTAGAATTTTTTTTTACTCAGTTTAAATTCTAATAACATCGTTTGCATAAACTTTATAATTCCATTGTTGCTTTTTTAAACTTATCTTCACTTAATGTCGTTGCTGCGAAGAAAAATAATCTGGCAAAACGAATAATTATGGATAGATAGTGATATCAACCATTATATAAACAATGTCATATCTTAATATTCAATACGAAATTACAAACTTATCTATAATGCAATGCAAAAAACTTAAATTTTTAATTAAACTAAATATAAAATATAATCTAATAAATAGAAATAGTAAATATATACTAAGAGAATATGGAAAATTTAAACTTATCTATGAACTTCATTACAATCAATACAATTGAAAAAGGCAATCCTAAAATATGGAGTTTCCAACAATTAAAATGGTTGCTTGGCTTGGACAAGCTTCCGCGGTTCACTTGTAGGCCTCGGACATCGTATTAATGGACCTTGGACATCGTATTAATGGGCCGCGAAACGCTAGTCAAGAGTCGAAGGCAGAAGAGTTTTAAGAGTCTTCACTCGTTTTTTTGCATTATAAAACAATTTATTTTTTATTCCTTCTACTGTAAGCTTTACTAATTACTTATATATACGGGCATATAATATATATAATATATGTGTTTGTAATTTTTTTACTTGTATATTTAATTAGTATATTTAAAATATTTACTTGTATATTTAAAATATTTTTTACACAACAGGTGGTCCGCTTAACCGAAAAGGTCGGGAACCGCTAATATAGCATATATTTCATCGATTACGTCTAAATTGTTCTGCTTTAGTAATGGTTCAGTGTAGAAATGCCCATTAGATTAGGATTATAAGGGTAAAATAAATATCCTGTCTAATTCTTGAATTGGAAATGTTATTTGCAGTTTTATTTCTCTTGTAATAATTCCTAGTATTTCAGATATGGTTCGAAGAAATATGATTCCTTGAGGAGCATTAGCAAAATATAAATAAATGATCGCTAATAATTTTGACAAATCAGCTATAAAGCCCAAGTTCCTTCCATTTTCTTAGATTTTTTGACTTCCCGGAAACTTTGAACAAAATGCTTTTGATGGGTAGTTGTTAAAATAGCCATTTTTGATAATTTCGCAGTAAAAAAAGAAAATAAAAAATAGAATGAATTTCTGTTCCAATAGTTCGTTCAAACTGACGACAAAATAGCTTATAAAACAAAGGTAGAGAAATTATTTTTAATGGTAAAATATTGATTCCATAGTGGATATATACAAAAAAACAGAATTTCAATATTTGTCAACAGACAAAACATTAAGAGTTTAAAATGGAGCAAAAAATACAGGATATATTAACTTAATCTGTATAGAATATATGCTGGAAGAGATTAAAAAATTGTACGAAAGAGAGAGAGAAATAGTGAGAGTAAAATCGGTACTCTTTGACAGTAAAAAATTAAATATCTGTAATTATTTTAAATCGCAATACGTAAGATTAAATTATTCATTAAAGGATGGCACTTCAATTGAAAGATTTGAGCAAAAAATATATCAACTACGTAAAGAAAGATTTTTATATTTATTATTGGATAATGTTATGGATCCAGGTATTTAGCTAAGTTACATCTCATGTGCAATAAGAAAACCGTCATTTTCAATTTTGGCTTAAAATCATTATTATTTTTTTGAAGTTTTAGTTTTGTTTAATAATTATGATAATAAACTTCCGAAATAATTATTCGTGCTTAATCTAACTGTTTAAACTAAGTTATTGATGAAGACATGTCATCACACACACTTTGGAATATTTTTTATTTGCTCGCTAAACGAAAGAAATATCGTTGAGGCTCATATTTAGCGATCTCTGGTATTATACTCGTTTTCGGCAGAAGTTACACATACTATAGATGTATTTTAGATCCTTCAAAGGTTATTTCTTCCTCCCGTTTAAGAAACTGAACTCTCATATTATGCTATTAACGTAAAAATGCAGATCCGAGATTTTTTCTAACACTGTTTAGTATTGAATGAATTTATCAAAGTTAAAAAATTCTTATTTATTATTAAACAATAAACAAGCTTCTGGCTAAGACAAAATAAAGCTTCTCATTTCGATTGAAATTGCGTGTTATTAATAGAAAAGCAAGATATACTAATTTCAACGAAGTACACCTGCCTTTTCTATCTCGTACTCTTAATGCTTTAAATAACTGTCAAAGTGAAATTACCCCCTTTGTCGGAACAAATGTTTTTTAGATTTATTATACAGATACGTGTTAGAAATTAATGGCTCGGAAAATCGTAATTTTAAATTAGCAGTTGTTGTTTCTAGATAGTAAATATGGTAACTGAAATACCAGAACTGCTGTCTAAGTATAGACATATCAAATGTTTTCAATTCCCAACTTCTCTTCATACAAAAGATTTGAAATACCAGAACTACTGCCTAAGTACAGACATCTTAAATGTTTTCATTTCCCAACTTCTTTTCATCCAAAAGAGAATTCTGTGGCCCACAAAATTGTTCTTGTTATTAGATTTATGTATTCACAGATGTAACAAGTAAATGAAGTATCAATCGATGATAGATGAATAATCATAAGTAATAATAAGTTTAATTTAATAAAATGCTTTTTCGTAATTTATTGATCCTGCTTATCAGTATTGAAAATTCTGATAACATAAGAGTAAGTTATAATGTTAATCAGATATTGCAAAATTTGATAAATTTTACTTTGACAAATCTAATCTACAAGGTACAAGAGAGCATTTAATTTTAGAACAAATCAAGCTTTTGTGAAACACATCACCAGCCGACACAAAGTGATTGTAAACTTTCCAGCAAATGCTCTGTTTCAAACTTGAATATGATATAAACATATAGTTTGCTGTGATAAAAACACAAGGTAAGTAACAGGACAGAAAACTTGTTAAGTATTTCTCTTTTAAAACAATTTTCTTATTAAACGGACGATAACATTATCTCATATGAAAGTCCTGTTGCATACAAAATAAGACTGCCAAATCAAATTTGTTTGTAACAGTGGTAATCAGTAGGCGACAAACATGTGTTTCCAAAACGACACTAGACTACTAATACGTTAAAAGTTTATGACTTCATAATAATATTCTCATCACACTTTTTATTCGGGCTAACAAACTCGAACTATTTTGAGTAGTTCAGAAGCATTTCCCTCCGTATAACAAAGGGACATGTTATTTGTCGAACCTTGTTACTCTTTACTAAACGGTAACTATTTACATCATTCCCTACATCACAGTAGATAATATTTTTCTTCTAGTAGAAGGAAAAACTTATTACGTAAGCATTTGACTAACTACACCATGATGTCGCCAATACTTTTCGAGCATTACTTTGGTCTCTTCAAAACTTCCGTTAAACAGCTGCCACTCAATTAAACAGGTTATTCACCATGCAAGCTGCTGTCTATTATTTACGATGCCTTTTAGATAAGGGCTGTAAGTTTTGTTTCCAACTTTTGAAATCTTTGACTGTGTCACGTTTTAAGATTACGGAGAGTTACTTTCTGGCAATTCAAATGTTCGCAAACGTTTTTCAAATAGACACCGCTCTTTTATTTTTTATTTACTCTTGTTTAAGTCTATACCGATTACATTTTCATTTTTGAGAGTTCATGCAATTTTCTTAAAGTATTTTGCGTGATTATCTCTATGAATACATTTGAACACTATGGCTTTTTTCATGAAAAACACTTTGATTAAAACTAAAGCAATTTTGGGCACTAACTAATGATTGAGATACAGGAAAACATTCGAAATTCCCCCTTTAACTCGCGGTATGATAGAAATTCCCTCTGAAAATTGAAGTTTCTATACAAATAATCGACATCATACAAAGTTCAAAAAAATCTAAAGTACTCAATAACTTCGAAAATTAAAAGGTTATTATTATCATATGCATGTATAACGCAAGTAGGCAAGTATTAACTGCAAGAAATTTTTTCCAGCTTCTCAAATGATGAAATCCAAAAAGTAGCGCACCAAATATTAGAACTACAGGAATGAAAGGGTAAGGTAGCAGCTAAACTTTAATATTGTGTATTCGCGGCAATGTTCATGACAATTAAACTATTTTTGTCATGAACATCTGGAACTGAAACTATGAAATAATTGATGTTAAAATTACCTTCAGTCCATCCTTATTTCTCCCCAAAGATTAAGAAACTTTTGTGTTATAACATTGCAAAAGTAAGTTCTTGTAAACCTATCATCAGTATGCATAGTCATCGATATTTTACCATTTTCAAAACAAAATTATATGATAACTACCAGCTTATTTTTTTTTCTGGAATTACTATATACACTAAAGTTAAATTTGAACTCAATATGCTTTAAAAGCATTCAACAGTAATTGTCTTCAACATGTAACTTTGAACTGTTTTAAAACATTACAGAATTAAGTAGTTGCTATATTATAATAGAAAATTATAACAAAAAATTCAAATTGAGTCAGCAAAAAACTTGGTTTAAATTTAGATAATTTTTAAAAGGAGTCAAATACTTTTACTAAATACTTTTCAGCCTAGAATAACAATTTCTTCATTTGTCAACAAGTAGCCAGAATCATAAGAAATCAGAGAGCAAATGGCAAAGAAAAAGAATACTGAAATTTGTTTCTGGGCATTATATAAATATTCAATGAGATTCGAAAAAGTTTTGTCTCATTTATCATGCACAAAGGTGTTTATGATGTAGTTGTCCAAAGCGGAAAAGTTTAACATTTCATATAGATCATCATGTTATTGAATTATAGAAATTTATAGAAATTTTTACCAAATCAAAAAGTAAATTTGAGAAAAAGCTGTTATAATGCATTATCTTGCACTACTATTTTAAGTATTTAAAAATTATTTCGAATTGGAAATCATAGGTAAAACAAAAATTACATAACGGTCTAAAATAAAACAATGAAAATATATATTATTTCATTTTATGATAATAAAGAAATGTACAATTTCTTACAAGAAGGTTTTCCAGTATAATAATACTAATAAACATTATAATTGTAAATATTTATGAGTTTTTTAGAACTGTGGATTATATTCCTGATCTTTTGCATTTGTGAAAAATAGTGACAGGGATGAATGTTATAAGGGAAGTTTATTTTAATTTTCATTAAAGCAGAAATGGAAAAATAAAATTGCTTCCAAAGCAAATTTTACTATTAAATTTTAGTAAACCAAATTTTTGTAGTAATTTATAACAAAAAAAATCTGAAGTCTTTTTCGAACGAACTATACTTTTATCGCCAACAATACGAAATTAGATAATAGCTAATGATAAAATTAGTTTTCTTAGAGCTTTGGAAGTATGCACTGGTACAAAAAAGTCACAACAAGAACTCTTTTTTTCAATACATGCATTCTTTTTTACAATTAAAACTAATAAAATAACAATAATTGCACTCAAACTAAAATAATCATATTTTTTTCTGTGCTACAAATACGAATATGAGTATTAAATCCATTATTAAAATCCAACACAAAATTTTGTTTACAGACGTTCGGAGGTATATTTAAAAGATTTTTGAAACTAGATTTGGAATAATCTTTCGTCTTCTTAAATTTGTCTCATGAGCTATTAATTCGTGAATTTTTTTCAGCTTGGAACTTTGCTAGACTTTGAATATATTCTGTATTTTATGAATGTGCAAATAGTAGAAACAAAAATATTTATTTTTCAGTTTGCGAACTTAAAAATTCATAATTAATATAGTCACTGCTTTCAAATATCGCTTAAATGTTGCATTGCTTAATTCTAGTTTTATATTTAAATATCCATATTTTTTTTTAACTACGCCTTTCGTGTCTAAAACCATTTTAGCTCCTTAAGATCTTTCTGATCAGCATTTTGAATTGTTGTTTTTTATCTTCAAAAATATAACGAGTACATTTTTATTTTACGTTCCTTAACCAAAAATATATTTTCTATGAACTTTTCAATTAAATAAAGAAGAACATAAGTCTTAATTTGTTCACATTTCTGTCATGGCGGATGATTCAAAACTTTGGAATTTCTTCAATTCAAGTGAATTCTCAACTGAAATGAAATTGAAATTGCCCTTAAGTACAACAGCTTCTACGCAATAGCCCCCAATCAAACTGAACACTTTCGGAGCTTCAAGGAAGTTATAGTGCAAACTTTCCATTGACCTTTTAAATAAAATTACCATACATTTGTTGAAATTTCTGGTTATACCGGGAATAGCTATAGTTACCAAACTGCAAATACTTTATTGGGTAAAAGATATTTCGAATCAAAGGTGATTCATCTCACAATGATGACTGATCTGACTGAAAGAAAAGTCAATAAAATACTTTGAATAAAAAAACTAAACCTTTCCTATAACTTCTTGATTCACACACAACCTTATCCTATAGAACTACACCTTGGAATACCCTACAGATTCGATCCTTTAGATTTTCCAACTTGACCACTGACATTATGAAGATTAATTACTTTACAGCAAAATTACCTGAAATGTTCTTTGCTCACCTCGTAGCTACCAAGTTTGTTCTAAGCTTCACTTAACCAATGATTAATTTCTTACTGAAGCCATTTAAACGTATGACTTTTCCGTTCCAAATACAGAAAATGTTCACCGATCACAAAGAATTATTATGAACGGATAATAGCGTTTTTTTGAGAGGTTAAAGAAAAATTAATGTTCATAGTTTTCATCCAAATACTGAATGTGCTGAAATGTGACTGAGAAAAACTTTTATTATTTGCTACAAAACAAGTGTTATACTTCAATGAATTTTTTTATTCCTATTTTAACTGTTTGTGGTGATAAAAGGAAAAATCGGCGATTGAATAATGGATATGGTAATAAGGAAGGTGTCGTTTTAGTGGTGGTCAATACCAGATGCTTTAGCATTCGTCGGTCTATAACTTCGCTGGAATGCCCGAGTTGAGCAGAAAGCATTTTGTGATTGGATTTAACGTCAAAAGATTACATTTCTAGCACATGATTTAGTGCTTTTTCCATAATTTTGATGCAACAAACTGCTTGAACTTAAAACAATTTGTTAGAAAAAAATGCTATATGAATTTGTTAGTACAAGCATGAAAATAGGGACAAAAATACGAAATTTCTGAAAATGTAAGCATAATATTTATCCAATAAAAACACTCAAATATTACTTGGTTTCAGTACAAAGGAAACCTCATCCCTTTAATAAAAAACAAAAAATTACTTATTTTCAGTGCACGGAAAATGTCATCGCTTTTAATTACGAAACAATGAAAAGGAAAATGGTAAGTACAAGATGAAAAATATAATTTTACCACATCCCCTATGTTAAATTATAATCAATAAGGAATTTTCCCAAATCATTTGACAAAAATACTGAATGTTTGTAAAACCTTTTTAATGATTACTTTTATTTATTTAAAATAATTGTAAAAGGTGGGCTAAATGACTTAATATTGGTCAGTTTATGAAAAATAGAGCTTGTTGAGAGATAAATAAATACAACTAAGGAGGCACTACGATTTAGTTTCATTGATATTATTTAAACATTTTTAGGGACAATAAAAATCCGAGAATTTTAATCACATTTAAAAAACTAGTAAAGAAAGTGTAGACCCTGCTTGTTGTGCAAAATGATATATTCAACTCATGAACTTTTGCTGTGATTATTCTTCAAAATTTTTACTACCGTAAACAAAGAATAAGGTGATAAATAATATCAACAGACTAAAAAAAAGAGATTAAAGCTATCAAGGACAGAAAAATGAAAAGATATAGGGAATACTGTTGGGATACCAAAAATAACGTCATTTCATTTTAAACGTAAAATTTAAAACTACAGAAAAGGAATTGTCACCAAAATTTAGTTTGCTTACATATTTTTATTTTATTCATAAATGCTTAACTCTCTTATTGTTCATGTTCAGGACATTACCATTCTCTAAACGCCTCTCAGCTACGAATTTCCTTCGAAGAATAATGAATGAAAGAGAATAATATTGATTGGGAAACCATGTGGCGAACTTACCTCAAAACTGTAAAAATCAGTAATTCTTACTTACTTTTTACGAAAATCTGAATTGAGTTCTAAGTATTTTTTATGAAATATAATCTCTAAAATTATGTACCTGAGAGGTAAACCATCTTAATTCTTTAACAACGAAACTGTTTTCCTCGCCATTCAAATATAAGCATCTGATCGCCCGACACCGGCCCAACCGTCATTATAGGGTGAAGTCCTATTTTGCTAATTTTGATGATTTTACCGTATTTCCATTATATCGACCGCATCTTCAGATGGACAAGTGTCGTAGCTATAGGTCAAAAAGAACAAAATATAAGCGCTCTCAAAAAATAAATCGTGCATTGCAATACATTGCGCTCTGATTTTTCTCTAATAGCTCTTCTGTAAAATGTTAAAATTTTTACATAATATAGTTTACCTCTGACGTACAAAATCAGATGTCAGAAAAAACAATCCTGTTTATAAACCTGTATGAGCAAATTTTGTTATTTTTAATTACTTGTCAAAAATATTGAAACAACTATCAGAGAATTAATTCCTTAGTTTCTGTTGGGGGTCAATAATCTTCGCGCTTATTCTATCAACATAATCAATGTCTTGTATACTTTAAAGTAAAGATCCGTATTAAAAATAGTTCCATAAAATTATTTTATTTCTTTTGACATAATTGATTTTTAAGTAGATCTTGCCTTCCTTTAGTAAGATTTTATGTACAATAGTAAAAAGCTCTGATGCGATAGGAGAAAAGTAATATTATTTTTCAATAACAGCAAAGCAAATTTATTCATCTCACTTAAATTCATGAAAACACCGAGCAAGTAAATGTATATTTTCAGATTTATGATAGTAGCTTATGATTTTAGATAGTAGCTGAAGTTGTATTAATAGTGTTGCAGATCTAAAAGAAAACTGGATAATAATGTCGAAAGTAACTGAGTTGAGAATGTGTAATTGGTGTATCCCTTTTGATTTCTTTCATTCCTTTCTCAATATGTGAAAAAATAATCTTTAAACTTTCCAATCAATCGCAAGTATAGTACTTCAGGCACAAACTCAAATTTTCAGATAAAGATTGGAATATAAATTTGTCCCAGTATAGGCATATCTGGTTCTTGTGCAAACAAACCCAACCAACCAATCATCAAACGTTGGTTAGTAAAATTTGATCTCAAAGAGTGAGTAACAGATAAACACAAGAAATACTGTTAAAAAAATTTGCAAAAGTAAGTTAAATGTGCGTAAAATTTATCTTCTTCCCTAAATTACTGTACTAGAATCTTAGAAGCCATATTTCACCCAAGTAAACAACCCTCAACATCTTTCCTCGGTAGCCTGCATGAACTGATCTGGACAAAAGTATTTATACACTAAAAATTCAAGCTCAAAAAATTCCCCATAAAACATAAATACTGAACCATTTATTTTTAATAGCATGTGACTTATATATAATAATTATTGAGAAAAATAAAAAAGAGTAAAAACTAAATGCTTTTTTAAGGAGGGTTAAACAAAAGCATTTTCACATTTAACTTCAGAATCCTCAGTGTGGAACTCCAAATTTGATTCTACGGTGACATAAAATCTTACGCGTTGTTTACGCATTTTTTTTTCTTTTAAATTAATTTTGTTATTATTTTTTTATATTTGGGACCACTGATTTCACGTTTTCTAAACTAGTTCCCGAACCATCTATTCGCTGTTGCTGTATTTCCTGGAAAGGGCATTTCCTTGCTATATAGTATTTTTCACTCTTTTTTGCAATTAATTCCTCATTTGTTCATTCGAATACTAATCTGTTGTAGGACTTGTGAACAAAACTGTCGGATTATCCAGCTAAAGAGAGATTAGTGGTTTCAGTAATGAGCTGTCAGTTTTGTCTTATCTATAAATTTGTTCTCAATTTTTCCTTAAATTCTCCATAAAACTGTTTCAATACAATAATGCAATCATGGTTCTTCAAAATAAATAAAATTCTCACCACGCGATGTGTTTATATATATTAAATCAGGAATTCAGTATGAACATCCTTCTGTCTTATCAACATCACACTCAGTATTACGCTTTCTCTTGATAAATTCGTCCATCATCGTGAGTGATTTCTTTTTTTTTCTAAACATAATTCATCCTAGGGGTGAGTGTCTGTCTCTTCTAACACTTCACAAAATTTGATTTTTTAATGTCTGTTTTGTTTACATAAATTTATTTGTCCAAGCCTTCCGTCTTGTTCAATGACGAATCCTTTTCACTATTCGTGTAAATTCTCCTGTTTGACTTCTTTGTTCATTATTACTTCTTTTAAAATGCTTCTCGACATTCTTTATACTTTTACTCTGAAAAAACGTTCCACAGACACTGAGATTTTTGTCTACATACACCTTATTCATATATCCAGGATGACTGTATCGATGAGTTTCATACAAGGATTTCTTTGATAGTGGAATTGCAGTATGAAATTCTTCTCATGAAAGAAATTTCTGCAGTTTTAATAATTTTTGTTTTTCTAAATTGTCATTATACAACAGATCTATACCAAAATGTTTTTTTCGGTAAAGATGAAATACGAGCATAAAGTCGTAATCCTTAGTTTGAAATGCCACTTTTGAATTCTAACTATAAACTATTACATACTAAAACAATTTTTTTAATTCAAATATCTCAAATTATCATAATTATTGGCAGGCCTATAAATTATATAAACTTCATTCTACTATAATATAATTGAAATTTTTACAATAAATAATAAATTGTGATAGAAAGCAGTGAAATACATTTTCAACAATGACTTCACCACGAAATGCTTTCAGCTGTAACCATAGCTTCCTAGGTTGATCTTTGCGGACGTATATAACTGGTAAGAACAAGAATAGTTTTATTAAACTCATATTGTTATTTTATGATAAGAACTTAGGTCACAGGTAAATTAAAAAACTCCTAGTGGATAAAAACACGGGGCTTTTCCCGCCATTTGTCTAATGCAAGTAAAAATGGAATGGAAGTAACATCGTTTTTATTTTATTATGGAGAATATATCTATACAAAAGGTTCAAATAGACATGCCTTTTTCATTTATGAGTAGCAATGCAGTCTAAAAGATTATGCTACATTAAAATTAAAATACCATTTGTTTAAGAAGTTAAATAATAAAAATATTTTTGATGAGATAAATATTTTTTTCTGTGTCAATAAATTCTAATTTTAATTTGGATTTGAAATATTGAGATAGTGGGTATTACATCGCTGTACTCAATTTTTGGCCGCTATTCTTTCTCGGTGGTTGTCTATCCCTGCCTCATAGTAAAAGGTTTCAACCATAATTTAAAAATTTTCAATCTTCTCATAAAAGTTCATTTCGTTTTGATTTTGTTAATAATGCCACTTAACGTAATATGTTACATATAAGAGAATACGTTTATAAAAGCTTTTTTTAAAGAAAAATGTAGAAACCCTCAAATTTATCAATATCACACATTTATTTATTTGTTTTTGCTGGACTGTTGTTTGCAGCTAAAATTCATTAAGTTAAAACATAGCAGGACAAAGGCATTGTGAAACACGTAAACTTTCGTAGCAATTCATATTGTTGAAATAAATCAAATAATTAACCACTATAAGCTGACTAAAACATGAAAATATTTTAATGTAATGGAATTAATATTATCTGAAAATACACATTATATAATAGATTATTTAAATCTATGCCTATACACAAAAGAATTAAAATATTATAAAATAAATAATATACTTGTAATTTTTTAAATAAGAAAAGCTCAATGTGTGTGTAAAGGACAAGCATCTATTGTCTATATCTTTTAATTTCAATATTCTTTAAAATATAATGCCATCATAACATGAAAAAATTTTGTAATTGTGGGCATGATCAGTGTAAAAATCAAACCTGAATGATGGATTTTTAAGCAAGTACGCATTAAAAAGTTGTACAAATTGTATACTTAATATTTTGACAATTAACTGAGCTAGAATACATTTTTAATAAAAACGAAATGGTCATCAAGCTTTCAATAAGATGGATAAATTAGCAGTTTTCTCCAAGAAGGATAATATAGCCAGATGCAAAGCATTCTTTAAAACATGGCTAAGTTCCGCTAGCGTCCGTCATCTATAAATATTTAAAAAATTATCAACTCTTTCATTAATATATAGTTGAGGCAACTTTGAAGTGACAGATTCTTTCTCAGAGAATAAATATTTTATCAGCTACGACTATATCTCAAAACTATACTTTTTTCTTGAAAACTGAATCCAATACCAGTAACAATAAAGTCCCTAAAATAGAAAATTTTTTTCCTGGTGCTAGTTTTCATGCGATCATTGCAAATGATTTGTGTTTTCTTCCTGAAAATATTTAACCATGCTACATATATTGAAGTGCATGCAGCTCAGCTGAGAACCTTTTTCTGAAATGGTCAAACTACCCAAGATGAAAAGTCCGATATCGAATAGAAGCAACACAAATGGATTTGCAGCAAGACAAAATGCAATGATCAAGCTCATAGAACTACATACCTTCAAATGAAAAACTTCGAGGGACACAATTGTATCCTAAATGGATTCAAAAAGGATGATTATTCTCACAAAATGAAAAGAGCGATCTTCTAGTAGCACACAAACAACGTCTACAGAGGAATGTTAGCGACGCTAAGCCGCCACTGTCACAGGGCACAGGACCAAAAACACCAGCAAACCACAAAGACACTCAGACAGAAGAAAGGGAGAGGGAAAAAAGCACTAAAAACAAACAGAACAAGTCCAAATCAAGAAAGAGAGAATGGAGGAATTGAGCTTCTTAGCGCGTCCGATTGATAGTGGCAGAAGCTAGATTTTGGCACCGGAGTCTTCCACTCCTACTTCTCTCCGCCTCGTTGCCAAAATCGTTCTCTTCTCCTTGACATCGACAGAACTCTTTTTTTCGACAACAACCCGTCGAATCCGACTTTCTTCAGCATTTTCTCCCATGGCCGGGACCTTTGGAAGAAAATAATAAATGATACAGAGTGCGGTAGCGAAATGGGCGGATTCAGAAACTCCAGCAGAGATCCAACTTTATCCACATCAACACGAAACAACACAAAATAGAAGCAGAAGATTTGGAATTTGCAACATATGATTAGGAAGAACGTACACAATCATGTAACGGCATGGAATGTCCAGTTACTTCGAAATGGAACATCGGGACGACGACTTGCAATATCTTCTGGTTTACCGATTTCCCGTTTTCTCCAAGTTTTTTGCTCACATGTTGACTGCACGAGTATAAGAGCTGGATTTTTATGTGTGGGATTAAAATGAGTTTTATCATGAATTATCAAACCAAAAATATTTCTGAAATTCACATTTAATTCTTCATACATTTGTTCACTGCTTGTTTTCGGTGATAAAAGCTTACTAATATTCAATTAATTAAATCTTTGGAAATAAATAAATGTACCTTTTTCGTCAACATGAAACAAATACAAAATAAAAGCGCAATATTTGGAATTTTTTGAACTTGATTTTAAATAGCGTGAGCATTCATGTAGCGTCACAGAATGTCCAATTACTTCGAAATAGGGTTTCAGACGAGGGTTTGAAGTATCCTGTGGTCAGCCGATGCTTTTTTCCCTTCCACCTCTCTTTCTCACAGAATTGCGTATTTTCTCACAGCTATTTGCCCATATGCTGATTTCATTAGTATAAGGACCTCAATTTAACGTGCGAGATTAAAATAGGCTCGAAATGCACGCTGCACGGTTACGTTACTGCTGATTTTGTAAAAAGCCTTCACAGTCCCCTTCCAACTTGATATAATAGCATCGCGAGAGTAAATGGTAATTTCTTTTTCTTCTTTGATCGTACACTTCCGTTACTTTCTTCCTCACATAATATGATATTTCCAAAGTTTCAGATTCATCCGTTTCGCTGCTGATGCACTCGTATACTATACTGCAACAGGAAGCCAGCATATGGATTCATAAGAATGTAACAGCATCAAAGATTTAAAACTGAAATTCGCAGTAGCGAACACTTAAGTTGTCAACTGCTAGTATTGCATTAGTGGTGACAAATAAAAGCATTTCTCTCAAATTCAGCTTCGTGAATGATATCATTTAGGAAAAATTCTGAAATGCGCATTTAACTCTTCACACACACTTTCAATCTTTGGAAATAACCATACCTTTTTGTCAGGGCTTCTTTTTACTATGTTTGCCTATTTTTTTGTAAAATTACAAGGTATTCTACAAAAACAAAAATCTATATTTTACCTATTATTGCTACTGTAAATTATTTTCCTAAATTGAAAAAAAAAATGAATTCTTGATAGAAAATTACATACTTGTTGAGTTCTTAATTACGATAAAATATTAAAATATTTGAAGCTCTGTATCAATATTCATTGCTCGTTATAGTGATAATAAAGCATAATCAACATAAAACATAATAGTTACAGTGCTATTATTAGAACGACTGTTAAAATTTCATATTTTGTTCATAAAATTTTAAAAAACTGATAATTTGCTATTTTGTTTTAATTTTCTAGTAACTTATTTCATTTTCCATAAATGCATATAAGTTTTAGTTATTTCATGAAATATCATTACTTCTTGGAAAGAATTATTGTTTAAAACAGTATACTCTAGCTGTTCAAAATTATTCGAAAGACTGATGGCGAAGGTTATATTTGAGTGAGTACAAAATGGATTTGTTTTTATTTCTGTAAATTTTAATAATTTTAACAGTAATGCTCCAAAGCTAAAAGATTTCTTTTGATTTTCGCCACCGCCACAATGAAGATCGGAAGGATGAGGAATCATATGAAAACCTAGAAAACAAGAATAAATTGTCGATGTTGGGTATCTACTTTTTGTGGAAGAAGCATCAGACGACAATAGAGGGCGAGGCAGAAAACTGAAAAAAGTACAAGAGAAGACTCTATGAATTTGCACAGAAAAAGAACGATATGTCGTCAAGAGAGATTATGAAAGACTTGAAATTGAATGTGACATCTCTAACAGTTTACCTTATAATAAAAAACTCAGGGTTGATAAGCTGTATCCAAAGATAAGGACCATACATCTCAATACATCTCAAAACAAAGCATGGCAATGGATTTGACCTTTGCAAAAGAGCATATTTCAAAGGTTTCACAATTCTGGGATAGTGTTTTATGGTCATGCAAAAGCAAATACAATCTTTTTGGTTACAAAAAACGTAAAAGAACGTAGTGACGATCAGGTGAGGCTCTTAAAATGATGAATATCCTACAGAGAGTAAAACACTGAGGTGGAAATGCGATGGTATAGGGTTGTTTCCCTCTAAAGGTGTTGGTGAAATTGTCATGATCAACGGTAAAATGTCTGTAAGTATGTACGTCGTTATCCTATCCCAAAGTCTGAAGAAATCCATCAGAAATTTGAATGTGGGTAGACGGCGTATCTTTCAACGAGATAATGGCCTAAAACACACGTCAAAGATTTCCAAAGAATTCCATTTCTCAAAGAACAAGATTAAGATACTTTATCAACTTTAATCCCATCTAAAATTTATGGTCAGCTTTGAATCAGAAATTCCTTTTTGAAGAGAGTAGAAATAAAAATCATTTTTCGAGACGATTAAAAATGAATGGCGCAGTATCAACCAAGAGATAACGCAGAAACTGGTTGATAGTCTGAATTAAAGACTGAAAGCAGTGATTGAGGCCAAAGCAGTTCCATATAAACATTAAACACCGATATTTTTATTTTTAAAAATTGTTATGCTGTTTTTTCGTTGTAAGTTTTTGACCGTTCGAATAATTTTGAACAAATAATAAAACGACCATTTCCAATTCTTACTTGTTTTACAATAAAGTTTTAGTTATTTGAATTTTTCTAAGGACTACGATTGAATTAATAATACAATTAATATATTTGAGATATAAATAAATAAATTTATTTTCTGTAATAAAAAATGTAAAATTTTCTGTAACGTTCTAGTAATTTTGAACAGCACTGTATACTCTTATGTTGTATTTAGAGTGGCAATCTATTACTTATATTAATATTATTAAGCATGCAACTTCAGTCTCATGATTCCGTCAACTAGCAGTTTCGAATTTCAGAAATAATTTCCAAAATTCGTAAGGAAATAATTTCGAAAGCGTTCAAAATACGATATTTCCAAAAATGCAGTAAACCAGAGAATGAAACTACCAGAGAATTCTCTAAATTCTACATGTAGGATAAAGCCGCTAGAACCACAGTCTCACTTTCATTGGATCACTCCTTATACTAACCTACAACATTCAGACCGACAAACTTCGTCGAAACTGAATATATTTTCAACTCATTTGTCCAACAAGTGAAATATTCAGATTTGAAAGAATTATTACTTTCAATCATTTCAAAGCAAGAAATTTAAAAAAAAATTCATTTTTAAGGTTGATTTCTTTGAGCTTTTTCCTTCCACGGAAAACATGAATAGTTTTGTTTACAAACATACTCCAATGAATTGATGTCCCACATAAAAGAATCGTACTCAACCTTGATTAAAATAGAACATAAAAACATTTTCTAGTTGCTCTATCTAGTCTATAAGTAACTATTTGAGGAAAGAAAGTTTATATTGAAAGATTTTTACGTACCCGAGTTTCAAGTTTGTCTTTATTTATAAGGTTAATAATGTGGAATGAATATAAGAAAGATACATCTTTTAATGTAAATGTAAAAGTGCACTTGTTACAGCAGTGGTGTAGTCGTAAATTAAGCAGTGCCAGAACGCTTTGACTTAGGTGATATTGTTGGGGGGGGAGGCAAAATGGAGTGAGTTATCCCCTACATACCCTTACGATAGTAAGGGTATGTAGGGGATAACTTTACCATAAAATGCTTTTTACATTTGGGGAAATGCAGTTATTTTATCTAGGTATTAAAATCGTAAAATAATGAAACTTTAACACTGAAACAATACATATTTTACAGTTATTATTTTATTTTTGATCAAACATTAATATAATGCGTACTGTAGTTTAAAGCATGAATATAATAAAGATAGTAAAGGATAATTTAAAAAAAATAGTGCTAATTTCAAGTTATACCAAAATTAAGTATTGTCAAAGTAAAATCATCATATCGATTAGTAATTATTAAGCTTTTCAAAAGAGCATCAAAAAGAAACAATCTATTGTTCAGAATCTTTTACAAAACATTCTGGTTTCCTTCAAAGATCAAAATTTTTGAAATAATTTTCATAATTCTAGGTATTTTTACTTCGATTAAAAGAAAAATTAGGTACTTTGGTGGTCTAAAACTAAAAAAATTTAATTACTTTTGAAGAACTGTCAATCGGTCAGGCAAAAATTTTATTTTGACAATATAGTAAGACACCTTTTAAAGGTGTATGTTGCGTCATATAACGCACATTCTCTATATTTTTCATTGCGATTTTCAGCCTTTTTTACTCGAATACGAACACGCTAAAATTTCGATTTACACCGAAATCTACCGAATTCATTGCTTTATGTTGTCTTGCATCACGTTTAATATCAGTGCATTATAATATACATAGTAACATTTATTGCACCACATTTAAGATTAAGATTTATCATCGACTTTATTGTATAAGGATATAAAACTAATACTTTATTATATCATAATAAAAATAATAATTAGTTGATTTTAACTTAACAATGAGTAATTAAGAAAGGTTGAAAATAATATGACAGGGGAAGACACTTTTTCTAAAAAGTAAAAAACTTAATGAAAAGATATATAATCAAAATTTTACTTAACAACTTTGGTTATTACAAATTTAATGCTACTAATGCAAATCCATTTAATAGTATTAATTTTAAAGTTTTTTGAAATAGTACTAGTGTAAAGCAACATAGTTTGAAAATCAATAATTAAATTTTAAAATTAATCATTTATCATTAAAGGGAGAAAAAATCATTCCTTTATTGCATATCTTGAGTACGTATTATAGGTTTCTTATTTTCTACGATTAATGTGAATTCAGGTAGACGTTTAATTTTAAAAAATCTTTAACAGTCGTCTGACGTGCTGGTCTTCTGTGAGTATTAAGTATAGCATTATGAATCGAATTAAGTTAATTGAATGGGGTTTGTTTCTCACTATTCTTCTGGTAAAAGAAATAAGTTCGAAGTATTTCAGTGGAGTCTACTGCGTCTTAAAAGAAAGGTGGAATAATTTATTCATCATCGCTTAAATTAGCACCAGACAATTTGCCTTCTATTAATTCATTAATTTTTGAATAAGTTTACCGTCATGATATCTTTATGAAAGTTCACACACACTAGAAAGGAGGAAATTTTGCATTTTACAGCGGGTGGAAACGACGTATAACCGTATCTTTGCGTCGTATAAACAAAGTGCTTTACCATTACAATGAATACGAATGAATCGGGACCGTGATGAAACGACGTATAAATGTAAACGTCGTATAAATGAGAAACTTATAAACGGTGCTTTACTGTATATATAATTTT
>BGPR01000492.1:303959-327545 GCA_013235015.1 Araneus ventricosus
CGGAATTTTCAGTGCCGTCATTGTGTTTTGAATTACATTTATTATTCAGTTAATTTAGAAAATATTGTTTACTCAAAAATTGATCCCTCAGGGGGGCACCGTGAGTTCACAGATGAGAAGCATCCTTAAAAGTAAGCTGGTTCTCTCTTCCTTTGAGAGTACAATAACGGTGGGCCTCCGAGTCTACCACCAGTACGTACCTCCTTCGGAAGGAGTCGGGCCGTGGCCCGGTGATGGGCTACTAAGACTCCGGCCTCAGTACTCGAGCTATTGCAGCGGCTGTCACTCAGTTGTACCCGAGCGCTACAGCAGGGAGGGGTGATTCGGTTTTCTGGTTATTCAAAATTTGATCTTCTTTGAAACCACATTCTTAATCTGACAGCAACAGAAATGGTTCACTTCCCATTCCTATAAAATAAGGTAATAGACTTAAAAAAATTGTATTTTAAACCTAAAATAAAGAATGCTGTGCTGAACGTATAAATATTTGATGATTTTGCAATGAGAATACTATTTTAATTATAAAGTATAATCAATGTGCGGTTGATTTCTACATTAAAACAAGAACGAATTTTCTGTGGAAACTTCAATAGATGCGATACATAACTTTAATTTAAAAGTTTTCTTTGTTTTTTCATTGGAAAAATTAGCGTTTATAGATAGTAGATAAAAAAAAACTAAGACACACTATGTCCCATTTTTTACTCTTATTCCTAGGCGAAACTCCTTAGTGCCAATTTGAACTACAATACACATACTTATTATAAGAAAGAAAAATAGCTTAGATATTAATTTTCATGTATTTTTTGTTCAATTTTAAGAATTATTAAATATAAAGGTAATTTTAATCTTTTAAAACTTTTTATATTATTCAAAAGTAATTTTTATTAATTTTTACTCATTCATATGCTTTTTCATGCTTTGAGAAAGTAATTTTAATGAAATTGTAGACATTTTGGGTTTAAAATAAGTTTAATTTAGAGGATAGCTAATTTTTTATTTCAACGGTCAGCAGATTAATGCAATAATTTTATAATTATGAAATGAAATTTGTCGCTTATAATAAATATTAATATATAAGTATCCAAAAATGAAAACCTTGAGTACTTGAACTGGTATTTAAAAAGTAAGAAAAATCACATAAAATTGGTCTTTTTTCGGATATACTTTCACAGTGAATAATTTTGTACGTAGTCAAAATAATAACGGTAACAAACAACTTTCAAAATGTTTAAGAAATATATCGCATACACATAATATAGTCAAAGAACATAGAGAACGTGCAGGCTTTAGAAATATTTTGGATACAAAAAAAACGGTCTTCAAGAAGAAAAAATTATTTAAAGGCTTTAAAGACATTAAAGTTTTCTAATTATATCTTTTTAATATGAAAAAGTTTTATTATTGTTAAAAAAACAACCTCTTCTTAAAAAATGTTTGATACTTTGATATTTTGCGTCCAAGGAATTAATTTATTATTTTACTTCGAAAAGCATCATTTGCAAAAAAAAACCGCTTAAGCTGATCGAGGACATACCGCATTTTTTTAAAAAAAAGGGATTTTTTTTTAAGCTGTTTTGGAGAGTAATTGATTCCACAACGCATTTTAGGTTTTTCGTACACAAAAATTAAATAAAAATTAACTTTATGTTATACATATATGCAGAACAAGTAATTCGAACGTGTCTTTTTTCTTTAAATTAAAGTGACATTTTTCAAAAAAAAAAAACAATCAATATTTTAAAATTAATTTAATGATGCATATTTCTTTTCTTTCAATAATTGCGTAATTAATTTAGAATAATTTAATTGTTAGTTAAGCTTCATATTAATTTATAAATTTTTGAATTATCTTTCTTGCATTCCTCACACTTATTTAAATCAGTCAGTTTGAGAAACAAAAAATAAAGTAAGGCGAGGTTCCATTCCAACATCACAAATTTCTTTTGTTTCCTCCTTTATACTATTGTAAGATATCGTCGCCTCTCAGACAGAAATAACTAAGTCCAAAAATTTCTCTTTTAAGATATATGTCATATCGCCATCTCCAATTAATGCTCTACAGCCAGGCAAAACTCGACAACTTCATTAAATTTCCGTTGCTGAGTTATAGAGATGTCCGAATTTCACTAAATCCTATAGGCATTTATATTGTCCGGCAGAAGTCAATAATCTAATCATTTTTAGCAGATTTACTGCCGATTCTCTTGAGTCAGTAAAAGAACTGAATGGTTTATTAGGGATTACCTCCAATTGTTGGGAATGGTATGATAATTGATTTCCATGTAACAAGAGGGTGATACTACAGGAGTTTCATTCATGATGTAAATCCCCGACAAGTTCAAAAAACTCTGAGAATTGAGAAAATGAAGTTGGGTTTGCTTAGAAATACAGTGGTGTCATAAATTTATTAGACCCATTTCAAAAATTAATAAAAAGAAACCTATAAATGTTACAACTGCGGGTTTTTTTAAATGAGAGGCAAATAAAAGAGTTTTTTTCAGATAGGTGGCGTACTATTACGGCGTTCTAACTTTGTTAGCGCGAGAGATTTCCATACGCAATGGCTACTGATCAGCAGAAGCCGATGCGCGTTTTGTGGTTTTTAGTTTTTCTAGAATATCGATTTAACGAATTAAAGAGCGTAAAATTCCCTACAAAAACATGCTTTTATTTTTCTTCTAGTTTTAATAATTTCGCAGATAATGGTTCTCAAAAATGGGAGATGTCCAATAATTTACGAACATCTAGGCCACTGTAACGGCCCGTTACCTATCTGAAAAAAAAATTAATGCGATTACATTTTTTTTTAAATGTAGTTGTAACATTAGGTTTTTTTTTTTCACTAATTTTTAAAATGGGTCCAATAATTTATGACCACCGTGTATAATAAAGTGTCACTAAAATAAATCTCTGTTACTGCAATAAATATTTGTTACAATGACGTAATAAACACATTATGTGGTGAATAATAAAAGCAATTTCAATGTAAATAGCAAAAGCAAATATAGTCTTAATATAAATTATAATTAATAATATATTTTTATGTGCTATCATTGCCAATGTATAACTTGTACTTACACTCATGTCCATAAATTAAGGATAATTCAGAATCACACAGAAATTGAACTCTAAAATAAAAATTTCACCTGTAGAATTATCACACACATCTTGAAGAAGAATATGCAAATTACAGGAAACCACCAGATGGCGCGGATAGTACGTCACAATGACGAGAGTGTAAGAGAGGGGTATATAAGGAATGATGGCAAAGAAGTAAAATTGTTCACAAGCGCTTTAAAAGCCTTTCAGTGCAATAACCGCATAGTTATGGCACAAAGGAAGCATTTGGATGATTTTTTACGTGGTAGAATTATCGAACGACTGGAATGTGGACGTACCCAGCTGGAAGTATCCGAGGAACTTGGAATCGCCCAGAGTGTCATCTCCGGGCTTTAGCAACGATTCCAAGATGATGGTAATGTGAGTAGGTGTTACAGCACAGGTCGCCCCCGAGTTACAACGCCGAATGAGGACCGGTATTTGGCAGTTACTGCCAAAAGAAACAGACGGAGCTCAGCATCAGACCTGTCTCGTCAGCTCTCTTCAGCTACCGGTACGACAGTTTCAAGGCAGACCGTGTACAGACGCTTAGGGCACATTGGTCTATATGCTCGTAGGCCTGTCAGATGTGTTCCACTTACCGCAACTCACTGTCGCCTGCGATTAGCCTGGAGTAGAGAGCATGCATTGTGGACACCGCAACAGTGGTCTTGTTTGATGTTTTCCGACGAGTCCAGGTTTAGTTTGCAGTCTGGTTCTCGCCGGACTTTCATATGGAGAGCGGCAGGTACCCGTTACCACCAAGAGAACTCCATTGAACGACACTGTTACGGTGGTGCAGGATGGCTCGTTTGGGGAGGAATTATTCTTGGTTCCAGAACTGACCTGCATGTTCAAAGTGTAACGATGACAGGCCACATCTATCGGGATGTCATTCTGGAACAACATGTACGTTTGTTTCGGGGCGCCATGGGTGCTGAATTTCTGTTTATGGATGACAACGCCCGTCCTCACCATGCAAACATTGTAGACGAATGCCTTCAATCGGAGGATATCACCCGTATGGATTGGCCAGCATACTCACCGGACTTGAATCCAATAGAGCATGTGTGGGATATGCTTGGCCGACGAATTGCAGACCGTCAACCCCCTCCCACCTGTCTACCGGAACTTCGGAGGGCATTGCTTGATGAGTGGTGTAATATTCCCCAAGATCAGATTGATAATTAGATACTCAGCATGCCTAGGCGTTGTAAGGCCTGTATTGCATCGTCCGGGAGACATACTCCGTATTAACCATCATACTAACCATGTTATACTGTTTTTTGTAAATAGGTTCTTTTTTTGAAATTTGCTCCAGGGAGTAAAAATCGCAATTTTTATTAATTATGTCAAACATATAGCATCTGTTTTGCTCTTTACCTTTTGTTTAATAAATAGACTTTACAAATAAGTCAAATTTGTTTTGCTTCTGTCTCTTTCTTTGCCTGAACTTCATTATCCTTAATTTATGGACATGAGTGTATAAAAATAAATCAAATTGAGGCTGTAAGCAAATGAGTTAAATTAAATAATTATTGCGGTTCAAAAGAAGCCACAGACGTAGTTTACATTTTGGCAGACAAAAGTCTCCAAGACCACAAAAAAAAACTTTTGACAGACTACTGCAGCCTATTAGAACTTCCAATTAATTATTTCATGATAATTTGTTTAAATTGAGTATATCTCAAAACTACAATTTGAGACTTTGTGATTTTTGCCTGAACGACGATATCAAAAAGTTGAGTAGACTTTTCTTTTTAAACAGGTATATAAATCTTTTCGAAACTCTTCTTTATTTAAGTATAAAAATTTATTTATATTTATGAATTCACAGGTAACCATTTCCCCATCTCATCAGTGTAACTGGGCATCATCTCCACATAAAATTTAAAAATAGTAATGACAAAAATATTTTTTAGTATTTGGGGTGCTCTATTTTCAACAATATTTAAGTGCTAGTTTCATGGTTAAAAAATAAAAATTTTAATATTTTTTTATTGCAATTGTAAGTGAGAGGGACGCTGACCTCCGTCTCAGATACTCTGAACTGATTAGTAATGAAGTTGTTATTTAATCTTATATAATCCTTTTTCAATTATTGTGTATATTTACGCGTTTGTGTATGTGTGTGAAACAGTAGGAGATATAATAACTTTTGATTATAACTTCACTAATTCACTTTATAATCACTAATACTTTATAATCACTAATACTTTATAATTGTATTTATTAAAAACTCTGAAATTAATATATCAGTTTATATCCAGAAACCGCTGCGAAGTAATTTGTTACGTATATTAGTTAAGTTTTCTTAAATTAAGATTAAACTTATTAACGAAATCTTTAGGAAAATTTTTCCAAGATAAAATTAAACGGCAAAACATTTAAAGTAACTTATTACATAGAATGAATAAAATTAAATTAACCCTCTAACAGGAACATCTTTTGAATATCAATTTACTTAACGTGTACTTTCGGGGTAGTAATGACCAATATTCCAATCAGATAGTTAAGCTGAGTCCTCGAAAACAGTGTGTTTATCTAGAATATAATAATTAATGTCCGACGATTAAGCACTGCGAGACTGAGCTAACTTATACTAAACAATTTAAACAAGAACATTAATTGCAAAATTTAACTTACTGATTCATAAGATATTAGTTAACAGCCTTTATAATAAAGGTAAATTAGGAAACCAATCCCAAGGGTACTTATCAGTTTAGAAAGTGGGATAATCTTAATCATTTCAGAATCACTTTATAAAAAATGTCTTCACTTCCTGGACACTTTCAACATTTCTTACCTATAATATTACAACTGACTTTCACTTTATCGTTCACAATTTCGACAGCTTTCTCAAGATATATTTTACCAACATATAAAACCAATACATAATCTTTTGGTACTACTGTAATTGGTTTCAAAAATAGTCGCAAATCCTCGACATGTTTAGCATTGCTTTCATCGTAAGTGCTGAAATTCACATCGACCATAGAGCTTGAACTGCACGAATCCGAGTGCTTTTTCCCCCAAGCTTCATAGCTTGCATTTATAATGTTTTTGATAGCTACAGTATTGCTTTTTTTTCAAGTATATCCCGACCTTTGGTTTCTCAAACTCTTTTTCTAATCTCATTCTCTCCTTTTCTTCTTCCTCCCTAGATAGCCCTTAAATGCTATTAGCACATCAGCATATAAATAGCACAGTTGGTTTCAAGACGACTGTGGTAAACAAAATATATTAATTTAATAATTCGTGATACCTGGATACTGCGTGGGGCAACTTGGTCTTACCTGTACCCATTTCCCCAAGCCCTACTACCCAGTTGCCCCAAATCACCTTTGAACATGGGGCAACTAGGCACCCCTCTATAACTTTTTATGCTACAAAAATAATTGAAATTAAAAAGAAATTAAATCCACTTAGTGCAATTCTTAAAGTGATGCAGTTATTTTTACAGTAATCATAATATTTCTTCCGCTAAAATAGCTCGAATCAAGTAGTGTCTCTAGTTGTAAGCAGCAAATTTCTTACTATTTTGAAAAACATGTCTTCTCAATACCTCTTATATAATTAGCGATCAGACCGTTGTTTTAGAGGGAAGACATATTCATTGGTGTCAGCACCTGGTTTGGAACTTCCCTTTTTTTCATCCATTTTTAAAAAATTATAAAGGGAGTGCCCAGATGCCATTTGTGTCCAGTATTCCTTTCTTACCTTAGTACAATGTACAAGAGGGTGGGCCGAAAAAAATCATTTTTTTATTATTATTATTTCAGAAAGTTGGGAATGGTTGAGAAATTAAACGAGGAAATAAAATAAGGAAATTAATCGATATCTTCAGCTCCCGCATCGGCCTTGAAAATCGTAAAAATTGACGAAAATCGACTCTTTTTGAAATTTATTTTTAATTTTAAAATTTTCTTAATCTGTTTATTATAGCATTAGCTGCTAGATACTGATCTTCTTAAGAGTAATAAAGTTTATTTTATCAAAATCTGTCCGTAATTTCCGGTAGCACGCCTCCTCCAAGGTTGACAAAAATATCTGAAATTACTTCACGCAATTTTTAGTTCCTAACCCTCAACATAATCTTAATACATCATCTTGTAGATAAATTGCAACAGATCGATGTATACAGGGTGTTTCAAAAATATCTGGCAAAAATGAAATGGTAGATCAGGCATATGATATCAGGCATTTCATTTTTTCAATCTCATTAAAAATGTTGAATTTTGATTAAAATAAAAGTTTGTAACTTCGTTAAACTTTTAAACCTTTGATTTCGAATATAAAGTTTATTGATAAAACACCTTTTGTTTTGGTCCCAGACCTATTAACCATCATTATTTTCGATATTTCCTGTGTATCAATGTACCCGTTGTATGGGGCAGATTGATACTAATCAATTTTTATTAAAAAAGTGTAATAAATATTTTATTATTTCATTTATGACCAAACCTCGACTGAAATCCTATATTAGATTAACAACTGCATAAATATAGTGTATTAGTTCATTTATTTCCGTTGGTAAAATCATTTTTTAGCTTTCGAAAAAAAAAGTGTATCAATGTCCCAGTTTCCCCCTATCCCTGAAACGTGTTTATATCTATACTTACAAAAGAATTATAGAAAAAATGAATCTCCCTAACACACCTTAACTTTCCCTGTAAAAATAAAATAGTGCTGGAAAGAAACTGAAATTGAAAATATATGCTTGGCAGTTATGTTCATCTAATATTAACTCAGTGGCGGCTGGTCCATTAGGGCTGCAGAGTTGCAGCACTCATTGAAATTATTTTTTAAACTTGTGTTTTTTGTTTTTAATCTTATTTGCTTACTTTTCCACTCACAGAGTTCAATGACTTACGAAAATGCAAAAAAAGTAATAAAAATTGAGAAAAAGACATAAAATGAATCCATAAAATGAAATCCAGTTTGAGCTGCAAAGCACTCTGTCCCTCCGAAATACGTTCACAGAGCGGAAAATTCGGAGGGAAAAAGCAACCCTTTCTGCCTTTAACTTAGATGGGCTATGGGCTGCAAGACTGAACAGCTCTGGCTGGCACGGAGCCAACTGAACGAGAAAGAGACGCTCTTTTTAATTTCTTTTTCTTTTTTTTATCTCACTCCCACACAAAGTGGCAATCTCATTGGCTGTTTATATGTGTTTTGTTTTCGGTTCGTGTTGCATCGACAAAAACATATCTGGTTCATTGAATATTCGATTTCTTTTGATAGAAGGCTAGATTTCTTTTGAACAAAATATTCATTTTTGGAAGTGTTATCGAGTGAACTGGGCGAGTAGGAGAATGTATGTGAAGCTCTGACTTTTTTTTCGTCAGCAGAATCGTCACATAAACATTTACTTAACTTTCTGTTAATAAAACTAGTAGTAAATTTCATATGCTAGTTATTTAATTTGTTTGAAAAGCAGGAAATTTTTTATCTGACTTTCGAACAAAAAAAAATTGGCCTGCTTAAAGATAAAGCAGCTTTTTAAAATTGTATTCTCTTCATAATTATTTCTTGCAGCCCTCCTTGTTTCTAAGCTCACGAGCCGCCACTGTATTAACTGTACATAAAGCTGTCGTTGGTTTTCATTAGAAGTACTAAATTATAAAGCTGCAGGAATGTAGGAAATTTCAAACCAAGGAAAGCAAAAAAGTACCAAAAGAAATGGTATAATAATGCTAATATCGAGATAAGTAACAATGATCTTATATCAAAACAATTCAATCATCGTAAGATAGACTTTTCTCTCTTCCTATAGAGCGGGTTTTCTGACACTTTGCAACAAAACTCCGTACCACTATCCATGCGCTCATACACGTTAGACAGTAAAAGAATCGATGATTAACGGAAAGCAAAGAAAAATTTTGTTAGGTTCATTTATTTGGAAATTTTAATACAGTGATTCGTTATAAAGATAGCTCTCAGAATTATTTTTATGTATTAATATTGTAGAATCAGATCGAAGAAAGCACTAACGGTGACTTTATGATCCTAAAATTCATATATACGACCGTACCAGGTCAAAATTCATTTTTTAAGCAGCCCTGCTTTAAAGAAAGAATTCACAATTTATGAAGAAACTCAGCGATAACTTTATTCATAGCTATCAATAGGTCGCGTCACAAATGACCCAGAAACAATTTATTATTATTATTATTATTTAGGATTGATATTTTAGTCTTTGTAAAGAGTGTTTTTAGGTATGCCCAGAAAATTTTCTTTTCTGAAATCCCTGAACAAAGAAAATTTAATACAGGACTTAAAGATCCTGACTGATTTCTAGCAATATGTCTGTCTGGATCTTGATTTCGTTTTAATTGTATTAAACAAGTGAGAAAAATTCTTTGGCAAATAATTGGCATTCTAAAAGCAAGAAAGTAGTAAAGGGCTGTGCTGGGGGAATACAATAGAGCCTTCCCTCCGGCGATTTCCCTCCTTCCTTCCTTCTGGTGATTTCCCCCTTTCCTTCCTTCTGGTGATTTTCCCCTTTCCTTCTCCCTCTCGCATGCCACCAACAACCCTCTCCCCTCCCCTTCTCTAAAACCGCAACTGTATTTTTTCTGGTTTAAGGACTTAGAAATTTTTTCGCTGGTTTGGGTCACCTATTAATTATTATTATTGTCTATGAATCTACTAAGGAATGCTTATTGTTTTCTATGATTCCAATCACTAATGATGTTTTAATGAAATTTGATGCAGCGATGCAATACAAAAATACCAAGTGGAATATAGCCTCGGACCTTCAGGTCTTTAGTGTGCTGGAAATGGCACAACTTGCGAATGAGGTCACTCCACACAAATATGGAGTTTCCTTGAAGCCCTCTGTGTGGAGTGATCGCCTTCGCAAGTTGTGCCATTTCCAGTCCACTAAAGAAAGTTGCGTGCTTAACCATACTGCCAACTACAATGTTTGTGTCAGTGTTCAGAGACTTTTTTAACGAAAGAACTTATCATTCCAACTCTTACCGGAGCGAGTGGTACTGAAGGATGAACAGTTCAGTAAACTCAGAGATTCTCACGAACGTTTATTTGAAAGCATAAAGAAAAGAGCTTTTAACCTACACTTTCAAGTTTTATATTTTATGTGAACTGAATAACTTTCCTGATGATGAACGTTGGGATTGGATTGTTGGCTTTTTATGACGAAAGAACCATCTTGACTATACTGCGCCAAACATATGGTTAAAAAGTAGTTACGTGTAGTTAAAACATTTGCAGATGAGCAACAACTTGTAAAAGCTAAAATCACTAAAAGTTCTTTAAATCTTTTATCATTGTAAATGTCATTGCAAAAACACTGAAATTGATGAAAAAAATATTAAAAGTTTGAGCAGTCAAAGGGTTAAGAAAATCTCTAAAAAAAGTGCTAGCAATGTCAACTGGGTTTGTTCTTTGTTGGTATGTTGTGTGAATATCCACCTTTCATACCAGTTAATTTCTCTTTCTTTTTAAGAGATTTGTCAGAACAAGTAGCTGAAGCTTGTGAGTTTTCAGGTGGATCGTCAGGGAATTCACTAGAATTGTATTTTAAAATATCACTCTCATCTGAAGTAGAAGCTCTCATTTCTGCATCAGTATCAGATTCAAGTGACTGTAGCACGACTTTAGGCTTCTTCGTAAGGAGAACTTCGGTGCTCTTGTCACGCATAGATATGTCGGGTAATGGTTGCTTCCTTTTTGCTTCAGTTAAATTATCAGGCTGAAACGATCCATCCTACTTCAAGGTTACAGGAACTTCAAACGAGCGGTGCAAAAGAGAAGGTACAATAAAATGATCAGGATTATTGCTCAAAGTATCAGAAGACGGTATAGCTTTGGAAACTGAAAACTGTTTCGGAAGCCCAGTTGGCGTTTCATTAAGAGTAGAGACTTTAATAGTTTGTAATGTTGGACAAGGTAATTGCGTTTGGGATTCATCAGTCTGTGTGCACATAGCAGGTTTAGATAATTTTGTTATTCGTGCATAAGATGTTACAGATTCTGACTGAAATAACTTCCAAGCTTCAATATAGGTCAACTTTTTCTTGATTCTGACTTCTTGATTTTTTTTCTCCAGAATACACTTAGGAAAAGATTTAGAAACAGATTCATGAGCTTGGTGACACTTTGCACATTTGGGCTCAGACTGACAGCCAGAATAAGAATGACCCTCGGAAGTACATCTAGAACAAATTTGTTTCCCACGACAAGCGGTTTGAGAGTACCCGAATTTCTGACATTTAAAGCATCTAAGTGGATATGGGATATAGGGACGCACTCGGATATTTATATACCCGGCTTTGATACTGGATGGCAGAACAATAGAAGAAAATGTCAGAATAACATGTTTGGTTGGAATAGTGTCGGTTCCCTTTCTAGTGACGATTCTCCTAACATTAACAACTCCCTGAAAAGAAATACCTTCAAGAATTTCTTCGTCTGAGGAGAATAGAAGCTCGTCATCAGAAACAACTCCTCGACAGAAATTAAGAGTCTTATGAGGAGTAATGGTCACAGGTAGGTCGAGAAATGTTTTAATAAGAAGAAAAGATTTACTTTGCAGAGCAAAATATGTTTCAAGTAGCAAATCGCCTGAAGAAAGTTTTTTAACAGACTTAAGATTTTTACTAATCCCATCGAGACCCTTTTGAATAGCGAAGGGATATTTCTTTGATAAACCGTTATTAGGAACTGAAAGAAGTAAAACTGTTTAGGCAATTACATCCACTGTGCGTGCTTATGGCGAATTCTGTTTCGGAGTTTCATTTTGTTGAGTGATCAGTACATAACACCACAGCATACCTCCGAACTCGGCGCCTAAACGGCTCCCTGTCGGTTGATGAGTATGTGTGAAACTTGATTGAAAAGCAAAAGCAAAAAAAATTACATCATTAGATATAAAAACACTTGAAAGGGAACATAATTATACATGAACAAAGAAGAATAAAATAAAAAACACATAGAGGATTACAATCAGAGTATAATATAAAATATTTACAAGAGGAGTTATCATATTTGAGTGCAGTGAAAGGGTTGAATGTTTCCTTTAGTTACATTATTTCATACAGCTGCAGCTCCATGATTCGGGGCTGATAGTGCTGTTCGATGCGACGAAAAAGAAAAATTGAATAACGTATTACCACCAGTTATATTGATGAAAATTGTCGCAACCATCCTAAAAATCGTGGGACTATTTTTTTTTGTTCTGTCTTGTTATTTATACTGAGGGATCGCTGGAATTGTTACGCAAGGGTTGGCAGTGATGTGAAGGGTGAGTGAGCAGTACAGATGTGTTCCGTTTTTTACCCATACAAGGCAGATTAGGATTCGGGTTCCGGCGGCACCGCCCACCACGGAGCTCAACAAGAGAAGGCAGTTGCTGGCTCTGGGCACTCCCATCCTCGGTACCCAGGCCCTAGGTGCTAGCCAGAACCTATACGCTGAGGATCACTTCCGGGAGCGTTGACCACCCTTAACGCCAAGCCCCAGAAGTTGACCACTATCGCTTGATCCCTAGCAGCTTAACCATTTAAGTGACTAAGCTACCAGCCGAACTGATACACAGGAGACCAACAATGCACCACTCGTCTAAAGGGTCGTCACGCACGGCCAACACGTGGGGTTTTGGGCTGTCCATGAGAAGCAGGAAGCAAACAGAGTGGCGACAGCTTCTCGTGGAGAGCTCCCTCGCTTACTGTTGAGGGATAGAAGTCAGCAGTAAAAAGCAAAAGGCGTAGAAAAGGGTAAACTTGAAGGGAAAAAAGATACCTAAGTACCTCGGGATTGGGACGCCCGTACCCACCTAAAGAAGATGAACTCCTGAGGGAGTTGAACGTTGGGATGATTGTGATATGCCTGCCGTAGTCAATGAATTGAAAGACAGTTTATGTAAGTATTTGTTCTTCATCTTAACCCTAAAAATATCTATTTGTGTACAACCCCTCATCTTTTAGCTTCTCTTCGACAGGAGCTAAAATTCTGCGCGTTGTAATGCCGATATCTTTCTTAATAATAATTATATTGAGCTTATTTGTTTATATAAGTTGCCCTATATATCTGGCTTTAAATTTGTGAAATAAAAATTACGCTATGTTTCACGCATGAGCAGTAAAACATTATTTACTACAAATGCTTATATTTCCTGTAATATTCAAACATTCTTTTTCAAATTTGTGCAAAATGCTTCGCTAACATATTGTCATTCTTTCTGTAAGTTTCATATAATACAAGAGAAAACTCTGCATGTTATAAGCAAAAAACAGGTGGGAAAATTTAGGAATTTTTAAGAAAACCTTTATATCTTCCCAACTATTTGTGCAGAGATTACGAAAATTTCTGTAAATATTATGAACATTAAACATTACCATTTCTAAAAGTTTCATCTTGTTATCAGTATTATGTGAAGCGGGGTGGGCCAAAACCCTTTTGGTCTTCAGCAGTTTGTTGACGGTCCCCTAATTGTCCTCAGAACCGCATCTTCAGTGTAAAATGTGAGTTACAATTTATTCTTTACATGATAGAAATTTAAAGGCAGTCAGTTAAGTCTTTCCGGAGAAATTCTAAAAAATGTGCAAATCTGAAAGTGTCCGGATACTTTTGGGCACATATAGTGTATAACTGAATTATATTTATTACATATTTTAAGTATAGTTATAAAAAGAATACGTGAAATTTACGTAAAAACGTATGACTGCTTCGAAAGTATTTACAATGCATTATTTGATACAAATTTTTCTCAAAGCAAATACTTAATAGTTCGAGCCAGTCAGCTTTTTCAATAACTGGATAGTACGTGTCGACTGAAGCTAATTTTCATTTTTTTTCTTTGCCAGTATATATTTTCTGTCAAAAAAGTCTCAGATAATATATTGAAATGGTCGTGTATCTGATTGATCTCACTCCAAATACTGAAATAATAATAACATCAAAACTCTTATAGTAAAGGGATAATAGCCTGTATGAACTAGGCCTTGTATTTCGCTGGCCCTGTAACCCCTGTTTTACTACCTGGGAAGAAATTTCATGCCTTTCAAGTTATCACCTGCATTGCCAGGGCTAGAGAAGTATAAGGGCTGGTTCATAGAGGCTTCAGTGAAGAACCAGTGGGGGAAATTTGTTACGTCATCAAGCTGGCACTCCGCGCTCGAAAATACGAAATTCCCTTTACTATAAGGGTTTTGATATTATTGTTTTCTTTTTTTTTTACTTAATATTTAAAATTGGATTCCAGTATATCAAAATATCACAAGCATAGTAAATATTTGTGAAACAGACATATATTTTTAAGTAATTGTTAAAGGATGGTTTTGGATCTTGTATATTTAGGCAGAAATTCAAATGATACGTATCGTGCGCAAACCATTTCATGTTTTGATTGAACAAAAGTTAAAACCTTTTTAAATACTCACACATGAGTTATTTTTGGCAAACATATCAAAAATCTAAATACTAAGAAAAATTATTAACTTTATAACTATACTTAAAAATATGTAATAAATATAATGCAGATATATTTAATATGTGAAAAAATGCCATTATCCACGTGCTAGTACTAGTTGAACTTTTAAAAATGGTTCCAAAATTTGATCTTCACTTATATAATAGCAACTTTTTCTGTCAATGTGCATTTCATCAAAACTTAAAATGCACACCCTCTCTGCTTCGGGTTTAGAATGAAATGTTTTGGCATAACCAGCAAAACATCATGAAGCATAACAGGTCTACAATAAAATTTCGAACATCATCTCTTTATTGTGCTGGCACTGGGCAATGGTTTCCCTATTTGATTTCGACAATATTTATAAGCCCGCCTGGAAATAGATCGAATAATTAAATGCCTAGAAATATCTTCTGCTGTCCACTTGATTTTGCTTTTATTTTCTATTACGGAATTTATCTGAGTTCATGTTAAGATATTTTTTAAATTTTCTTCTATTTTCGATAGGTTTTTCAATTTACTTTTTAAAATTTTATTTTCGGTTAAAATACGCCCAGTTTGAGCTTTCGTTTTCATTTCTTTTTTCTTCCTGATTTTTTTAGTCTCCTCTTGTCTTTCCAAGTTTTTTTTCAAGAAATCTAATTTTTTTTCCAGAAGTAATGCATTTTCTCTTTGAGTTTCAACGCAGGTTGAACAAATGTTTTCAGTTGTAGGTGTAGTAAATGGCTCCATAGCAGGCGTTTCACATGCTTTTTTAGGACTCAGTCATTTTAATCTGATTTTTTGGTTCCTGTAAGACAATTTTTTCCTTTTCCTCTCACTTCTACTTGAAACATCTTCCCCGTTATCTTGCAATGGCAAGTTTACACTCGGAACTTCATCAGGTCTTAAAATTTACTTTTTATTTAAACCAAGTAGACGATTCTCCATGTCATCCATGTAATTCCTTGGCCTGAAGTCATTATTACTGCATATCCTAGCGTATTTTACATTGATATGATCTTGCCTTTTACATTTCGAGATCCAAAGTTTATTCAGATTCGGACATACTGTAAACATATGATTTATTACACCTTTGTCTTTCGTTTTCCTGTAATAATTTGAACACGTAGCGACAGCACAAATAGACATACTTGCAAGAAATGCAAGATTTTCATAATATTTCACCAAAATAACAAGTAACACTGGACAACACATTAACAAATAGAAGAATGAAAGCACAAACTTAGAATGTAGTCCAGTCAACGAAGGGTTTGAAAAAAAATAATATGTTCGTGAGGGGCTTATGATGAACATAATAAAAGTCCCCGGCCCTGTGGGGTGAGCTCGTTGCGCCATCTTGGATTTCATCCGCCCCCTTTTTAGTTTTCCTGATTATCTCGAAAACTATTCAGTTTACAAGTTACAAATGATTTAACAAATTAAAGAGCGTAAAATTCCCTACAAATGCATACTTTTATTTTTCTTCTAGCTTTAATAGTCTTGTAGTTAATGGGTCTCAAAGGTTGCCGCCATCTTGGATTTCCTCCCCCTTTTCAGTTTTTCTTGAATACCTCGAAAACTATTCAAAAGTAAAATTACATGTGAATTAACAAATGAAAGAGCATGAGATTCCCTACATATAGATACTTTGATTTTTCTTCAGGTTTTAATAGGTTTTGAGATAATTTATCTCAAAACGAATAAATTTGTAAAAAATATTAATTGATAGTACAATAAACGAAGGGTTTGAAGAAAAACAAAAAATCATACAGTTTTCAAAATTGGCACAAATGTTCTCGAGAGTCTCTTGGTGAACATAGTAAAAGTCTCCGATCCTGGGGGGGAGTTAGCGTCGCCATCTTGGATTTCATTCCCCATTTTTAATTTTTTCTGAATATCTCAAAAAATATTCAATTTTCAAATTACAATTTATTTAACAAATTAAAAAGCGTAAAATTCCCTACAAATACATACTTTTGTTTTTCTTACAGTTTTAATAGTTTTCGAGATAATGGGTCTCAAAGTTTATCCCCATCTTGGATTTCATGCCCTTTTTTTAGTTTCTCTTGAATATCTCAAAATCTATTCAATTTTTAAATTACATGTAATCAGCACATTAAAGAGCTTAAAATTCCCTAGTCTATAGTGTCTATATTATTTTGTAATATCTAAAAATATGAACATGGCTTATTAGTTAAACGGTGTTGATAAATAATAATCTGCTTTTAATTACTAGTACTAAATCTGTTTAAATAATACTTAAAATAGCTATGCACAGGGTAAATATTTCTGATACTAGATTGACTATACTTCAAAGATAGCGTATTCAAAAAGCGTGAAGTGTAAAAACGTAGGTCGTAAAATTTAAGAATGAAATGTACCATAATAATACTCCTAAAATTCATCTTCTTGTTGCAAAACGTCTCGGTAAAACTAACCAGACAGCAGACTTCATCAGAAAATCTAAGAAATTAATGCAAAGAAGATTATTTAGAGACAAAATACATCGAGAAAAGTCCTGCAGTTTTGGTAATAATCATTGTAACTATTATGACAAGTTACGTATATTTCCCTAACAAGTAAAGCACTCTAGTTAGAATTCGCTCGTTGATCGTGGCTATGGAGCATGTGTTGACTATCCACTGTACCTACTAAAGAGAAACATAGCTAAACTAAATGTAAGACGAATCAACTCGTCGCTTGAGCTCAGGGAATATTCTTGAGGCCGAGATAAATCGTCCGCAGAGATAAACGTGTGAAAAGACTTGATAAAAGAAAGAAATAAAAAAGAGAGAGAAATAAATAATATTTAAGTTAGGAAATAAAGATATATTATTTTATTAGATTTGTTGAAACTCTTGTCATGTATATTTTACTCATTATTTTATTCTTGATTTTCAAGTGCAAGGTTAGTAGAACAACAATAAAATGTATCAGAAAGCATTTTTATGCATCAAACAGGGCGAATTTTTGTAGAGAACTTCCCAGAGCTCTTGCCTAGTGTGAACTTATGTATCTTGAAACGTTGAAGTATCACAAGAAGAAAATGCTTTGATTATGATTTCCGCTTTTATTGCTTTTGCTATTAATATATAATCAAATTATGAATCCTTTATATTTTCTGTCTTTTACGAGTGATAAATTATTCATTGCAAAAGATTACATTCGATGCAACGAAAACGCATCTCTGGAATCAAAAGGATAGCAGTAAGAATGGGCTTAAGAACCGAGATAGTTAGTTGTTTAAGTAACAAAGATAGACGCGAACCAATGGCCCATTGCCAACTGACACCAGAGAATATTTTGGCTCCAGTTTACCATCCAATGAAACTTTTCAACGCTCTGGGATGGGGCTGAATATTTTGTTTTATGTTTTATGCTCGAAAGCACTAGCAAATGAAATATTTGTCAAACAAATTCACAGGCTGTTTAAAAGACGCAAATAGGTGTGAAACATTGCTAGTGGCGAAATGAAATGATACATGAAAAAAAACTAAATTTGATTAACAGCTTTAAAATTAGAGGAACGGTTCTTACGCTTCAGCAGCATGAACGCAAATTTTATGGATCTCTGTCTGCTCAGGGTCTATCTGAAATCTTGAAGACTGAATTTCGCAATTGGTTGTCTGAATTTCATGTTGTTTCAAAAGGAAAATGGATGCTCCCAATTAGCAAATTTGCTTTCCCGAAATACCTTCCTTGAATGTTTGAATGCTTGTGATATTTATTAAGAGCATACAGAGAAATATTAAATGTAGACTTTAATTTGATTTGTGTTCGGAAATGGGTTACAGAAAATCCTTCCTTTTAGTCACTGGATTTATTGAAAAGGCTTGCTGTTAAAAATTGTTTAAATCGTCGCTTAACAAGCAACACCACCTATCTCAATTTTTTGAAATTTCAAAGAGGAAGAAAATACTCAGTTTTTCGCAACAAATAACGGATATTTCTGAATTTGTTTCACATCTATTAGGGATATACGATCTTATGTTTATATCAGACGTTGAAAAAAGTGAAATATATTCGTTATTGGTTGCGAAAAATTGAGTATTTTCTTCCACTTTCAAATTTCAAAAAGTTGAGAAAGGTGGTGTTGCTTGTTAAGCGACGAAATGTATTAATCAAATATATCGTAGCTAAAAGAATATGTATATACACCCTATTTTGTGAATGTGTTCAACCTCTTGCATGCGCCCGGACTCCGAAGA
This sequence comes from Araneus ventricosus, assembly GCA_013235015.1. Lineage (NCBI taxonomy): Eukaryota > Metazoa > Arthropoda > Arachnida > Araneae > Araneidae > Araneus > Araneus ventricosus. The sequence goes on from BGPR01000492.1 coordinate 322,686, forward strand.
GGTTGATTTCTTTTGATTGACAGAGAGTGGCTCGGTAGGTAAGGTTCTATTACAAATGCCAACAAAAAAAAATTTTTTTTGTTTGGTGCCTGGAATTTTTTTTAACTGATTTTGACTTTATTTGGTGTGCTGGTTTCAAATATGAAAGCAGTTTTTCACTATCAGCTCTACTTTTTGAGATTCAGTGTAATTAAATTATGAAATATTTAATGAATAAGTCATTCCTCAAACAGATGCATCACATGAAAAAAAAGAATGAATATTAGCATCTGTTCTTACGTAGGAAGTTGTGTGATGAATGAAAGAAGAATATGATACCATAGCGTTGGTCATGGAGTTTAACGATCATCAATGGGTAATTTGTTTTGACTTAAAAATTATTAACTTTCTCCTTGGTCAGCAAGGGGGCCACACGATATATCCTTGCTTCTTTTGCCTAGGGGATAGCACAGCCAAACAATACCACTGAATAAGAAAAGAATGGTCTAAGGGAGAGGACATGGTTGTTGGAGAAAGAAAATGTCATTCGAGAACCTTTAGTCGGACGAGCATGTAAAGCTAGGGTTAATGAAATATTCATGAAAGCTTTTGATCAGATAGCCCTTGCTTTGTATACATAGTACAAAAAATCTGAAATCAGCACAGAAATATTTAAAACTGAAATTTTTTATGGTCCCCAAATTAAACTGTTCATATACGAGTATAATTTTATGGATTCCATGAATGAGACAGAGCCAAAGCGTGGATCTTATTTGTACTTGATGTCAAGAACTTTCTGGATAATAACAAGGCTGAAAACTATGTTGATTCATTTAACAGCATGCTTAGTAGCTTCGGAGACTTTGATCGTAATTTGAGCATAATGGTCCATTACTTGCACAGCCATTCAGACTGTTTTCCTGAAATTCTTTGCGATATTAATGAAGACGAATGTGAACGATTTCACTAGTATATAAAGACAATGAAGGAATGGACTCATATGATGGCAGATTACTGTAGAATCTACAAAGAGACTATGTAAACAGAGTCAAGAATGTCAAACAAAAGAAGCTTTCAGAGTGGAACAAAATAACTTTTCTTTTGGTTTTATTTGATTCTTCACATTTTTAATTATAATTAATCTATTGTAGATTTACAGGAAAGTTGCTGTTTTATTTCAATAAATTAAAATGTTTTGCATAATTCATTATGGAGAAGTTTTTTTTAATTTGACGCCTGTACCCTAAGTCTCATTTGATGTGTTAATGTAAATAACGCTACTGTCAAACCTTAAAAACAAAGGCTGATGGGTAAAAACTAATGTCGTATTTGTTTTCAGAATATGAAATACACATAAAATCGGTTAAAAATTCTCGGCAGCAAAATATGTGTTGGCTGTGTTATTATTGTGAAGACATAGACAACAGCTAAGCATCAACAAAATTATAATTCACTCCTAGTGAAATTGCATGAGCATTATTTTGTGAATTGTGTAAAAGAATCTCGTGTCTGAATGTCATGTCTCATGAAAAGAATGTCATGTTTAATTTGTTTCAATTCTGAACTTTTCTAAAAATCTTCTGTACACTCCCTAATTAACTTAACGACAGCTTTCTATGCACTAATAGGGAAAGTCGGGTAAGATAACGACCTTAACCTTTGGGGATTCTTCCTGACTTCAATATTCTTTGCAGGAGGTTTATTGTTTCAGCAACATCTTCTTGCAACTTTTTTCTTTAAAATGATTTTTTTTAATTTTATTTTAAATTTGATACCCCAAAATTTCATTCAAGGGAACAATATGGCGCCCTTCCCCCAACCATCATATTTTTTAAAAATTCTATATGTCTGTATTTAAATGTCAAACAAACTTTTACTTAGAAATCTGCATGTTTTTCTGCAAATATGACTTAATAATATTAAGGTGATACTTTTTAAACTTCAGATATATTTAAGATTATAAATTGGTCTTATTGAAACTAAAATAATGTATTCAACACATTTTTAAAATATATAATTTTATTTCTCAAGTCTATTAAAACAATTTTTTCTCCTTCACACTGTCGCTTTGACGCCACCCTGGATTTAATAGCCACGATCAGTTTCCCCGTTTACCCGCCTCTGGCGATAATCATTTAATTTAACATCATATGCTATCAAAAAACTATCTAAAACTGTTGGGATCACATTTTAATCATAACAAATTGCTCATAACAGAAAACAAATATAATCGGACTAAAGTAACAGCATAAAACAAATTATATATTATCAATCGAAATTTTAGATTCAAACCTTAAGAAATGAAATCAATTACAGAAATCGCATCGCCATGGGCTTGGATTTTGTCCCAGCCAGTGCAGGTGGAATGGGACAGAATTTGCACATAAAACATTGGAATCCCAATTCCGTTTTTCTTTGCACACTGCAAATGATGCATTCTTTATTATCGAGGCCCTGTGGGTCCAGATTGCCATCAGCATCAACGTAAGGAAATTCAAATGAATGAGTTGAGTCTTCAGATTCAGACATTAGAAGTCGAGGTGTCGCTTAGCTACTTTCTTCTCTTTTATAGTATTTTTAGCAGGTTTGTTGCAATCCGTCTTATTAATTTCAGCCTTCTTCAACTGTAACAGTTTTCGTTTATCTTCTTTTTCCTCTTTTTCTTTTTCTAATGGGATGTTCATTTTTCACTGGAGTGCCAGTGAAGTGCATGAAGGGCAAGTGGCAGTCAGGTAGCACGGCGAGCTCATGAATTAGCGTGGAGGGATTCGTCTTCTTACCCGCCACCCAATTCGTCATCGTACCCCCGACTTCACCTTTTTATTTGAAAAAAACAATGAAGGATATCAGCTCATCAGAAAAATTAAAATAATACATCATTGAACACGTTTTGATTAGCTCTTTACAAATATCACATATATAAATCAAAATGATTTAATCCATGAGGGCTATTCCCTATCAAGCAGCAACTGAAAGTTGCGTAGGAACAACTCAAAAACACAATACCGAGTACTGTGAATCACACTAATAACGAGGTGGAATCTTTTGGTGTGACGCGGGTAGCTGGTCGCCATAGCTCTTTGATGATGAAGAATTGAGGCATTTATCTAGGGTAATTTTCGAGAAAAATCCAATTCATCATCTTACACTCTTTGTCGTCTTACCCAACTTTCCCCTATATGTCTATAATTTGGAGAAAATTTTAAATACTATGGCTGACATTCACTTTAGAACAATATTATAATCAAACGTATATTTAAAACGAATTTTATTTTTCTAAAAAAAAATACTGTTTTAAATATGTGCTCTTGTTTTGGATAAATTAGTATTCTTCCACAAAAATATAGCGAACTTTTCCTCGAATTTCTCCAAACCTCAGCTTTCCAAGTTACCATGGTTATCTAATGACAAGAGTTCCTTTTTATAACTCAATGTTTTATTCATTTTCTGCAAATTAAAAAAAAATTCAAAACAATAAAAATGATCAAAATAGGGAAAATGACTGAATAGATCTCCTACAGAGTATTTTAGTATGACGTGTACACTGTAAAAAAAATCCCGTAAAATTACGGTTTTAAACTGGCAGCTGGGTTGGTTGTGCAAAACCGTAAATGTTACGAAGTAAATCCGTAGGCACAACGGTTTTTTACCATAGAGAAACAAGTTTTTCTCGTAAAAGTTAGGAAGTAAATCCGTAGGCACAACGGTTTTTTACCGTATGAAATCAAGTTTTCTCCGTAAAAATTAAGTCATCGAAGTAAGTGACGTCATCGACTGAGTTGAGTTGTTTTTCTCCTTCTGTTCGAGTTGAGTTGAAATGTGCTGATGTGTATTATCAATTAGGAATATTAATTAATCAAGGCTTAATTATTAATTTCAATTAGTTTAATTAATATAATTTTTAATTGAACTTACTTGGACGATTTCGATGCAAGATGGTGACAAAACTTCTAACTCCGCCGAGCCGGAGATCGAAACCGCGTTCATAGAAATAAAAGGCACTCGCTCTAACCACTAGACCATCGGAGACTTCATAAAATGAGGTAAAAATAATCTATTTGAGTTTTAAAGTCACTATAGCTCTATTGGCGCCACCTAGTGGTGTAAAAATCAACTATTGCCAGAACACGTGTTTTAAGGTTAGCTTTCATGTGTGACAACAGGTTACTGCAACATGTGTAAACAATAGCGGAGATGGAACCCTATTAAAAACATGAAATGAATGCAATAAAATTACATTTAAGAAAAAGGAAAGTTATCGTACGGAAAGCAATACCGCATGACGAAAAATAGAATTTGAACTGACGGTTTTAAACCGTTTATGGCTAGAGCGGAAAACGGTGAAAAACCGTTTTGTCAACAAAACAGCTTTAAACCGTCAAATATACGGAAAAAGTCCGGGAAAAAAACGGATATTTTTTACAGTGTATATGCGATAATCCAAAATAACCGCAAACTGCGACAATCTAAAATTATGGCGGCATGAGGGAAAAAAACCCTTCTCAACTACTGAATGCACATTTATTGCGCAAAATGAATGAAACAAAGGGTTGGAAAATAGTTGGTCCGAAAAAATAATATGTGCGTGTTGTGAATGGGTTTAAATTCAAAGCAAATTAGAAACTCAACCATGCATAAACATTTTACTAATGAAAACTGGAGGAAGACACGAAATTATAACCAAATCAGAAATATTTTAATTTAATTGATTTAAAGCAAATAATCGATCGAAACAGAATCTCCTGAAGCAGTGGCGGTTTCCCGCACAGGTGTTAAGGTCGGTCGCCCAGTGGCGTAGCTGCAACCTTTGCCGCCCGGGGCGAACTTGCAACATGCTGCCGTTCCTTTAAAAAGTATATGCGGCACATTAAGCCTGAAAAT